>JAECUM010029579.1:0-11635 GCA_016617855.1 Megalonaias nervosa
TATATATATATATATATATATATATATATATAACCCACTAATTTAAATGATTTCTTCAGTATTATGGATGCCAATCATCAGTTATATATACATTTACTACTAACACTTTATTTTTATTTATATATGTATATTTATTTATTAATATTCAGAAGCTTATTTGTGGAATTTTCATTCCATGCATTGTAATTTGTGAATAGAACATGCCGATTAATATAGTATTTTAGTCAGTAGATGTATATGTTATCTGGTATCTGAGTTTACAGACAAAATCACACGTAGGGTTAAATGGATAATGATAGTTTGGTAGTATACCAAATAGTCTGTAACGTTTGATTGAGAAGACGCGATAGTTCATTTGATTCTACGAAGAAGAACTTGACTGGTATTAAATCCGTGTCTTTTTCTTTCATTCAACCCTGAGATATTCCATATGAATACAGAACGTCAGATTAGGGTTAAAATCCTAAATGTGTTGCTCATCATCATCAGCGATAAAACATTTTATGTGAACATGTTTGTGCAATCATTTGCAGTTTAGGCAGAGAAACCGCTGTAGGAAACATCGTCGTGTTGAGACACGGGTGCCAGCGATACGAGCCTTGACCATATTTGTGCAACCACATGTACGTTTCAAACAAACATGGATTGGCATTATTATTTTGTCAAGAAAAGTCTACGTTTATTGTGCCAGTTAGGCAAAAATGGCAAGTATGTAACACTGTAACAATAACGTAACAAGAATGAAAGCAAAATAGCACATTGAAAATTTTGATCTTGAAGAGATAAGATTTTTCCAAGGATAATATCTTTTTTGCAGCAAACATTAATAGTCATATTTATTTGAATAAGAAATATATTCGACTATGTATTGTAATGAAGGTCTATGTGTGTTCAATTAAGCACGTTTTTGAGAATATGTACTTTTAATTTTAGATATTGATGTATAGTGTAGACATAACATTACTCTAAATACCTTAGTGCACCTCTGGACACATCAAACCAGTTGCGTGGTTTTCCAGAGGTTCCTGTATCTTTGCCGGATGGCGTTTGAGCTGTCTCTCGCGTTCCCCAGGATGTTACGTTAAGATTGCAGAGGGAGTAGAGGACCATTATCAAAGACGTAGCAGGAATGGCAAGAAAATATATGAAACCATGGAAAATACAGGTGAATTCCTGGCCAGAAATGTACACGATATATTATGTGAATATCATATTATATTATAGTATAGTATATTGTATTATATTATATTGTATTATATTATATAATATTATATTATATTATATTATATTATATTATATTATATTATATTATATTATATTATATTATATTATATTATATTATATGCGTGTGTATGTGTGTATGTGAGTTTAGTGTGAATGCCCTAAGACTCGTAATTAAGATGAGTCATGTGACCGCAAATATTTTAATTATAGCGATACTTCTGCGAATTGCTATGGCTCGCCCGCATATGCTAATGTGATATACATCATAACATCAAACAGCTATTGAATAATCTCAATATAATGACTCCCCCGTCTCCACTAGTAAAGATACATACGTAGTAATATATCCTAATTGTTTTCTGGTTATGAATAAATATTTATCCTACATTACATAATGAACAATGAATATCATTATTACTCATCCAGTCTGTGACCAATGCATAAACGTGTATCGATCTGTATGGGTATTTCTTGTAAGCACCTGAATAAATGGTTCGGTTGGTAAATGTCATGACCTAATATTGATCATTCAATAAGCTGGTTTTACCTGTGGATGCAAAAGGGCGGATATGACAAACACTCCAGCAACGAAAATGAAGAATATTGCCGTGACTGAGCAGAATCCATGTTCAACAATAGTAATAGCCAAACCTATAAGAACCAGCATCATCACCAGCGAGTACGCTATGGATAGAAGTCCTGCGAACGTCAACTGGGTAAAATAAATAAATAAATGCTTGTTCTTAGGTCTATAATGTACAAACATTCTGTCTTCCCGAGCCAGGAAATTATATTACAGTGTTAAAACTTACAAATTAAGTTTCATCCATAAATTACGGCAATCTTTTTTGCAGCCGCCTTGTTCATCTTATTGATTTAGCAGAGATAGATACAAGTGTGACCCTTGGGGGACAATTGGCATTAACACTACGACTTCCATCCCGAAAGTATGACACTTTAGCGACTATGGGAATTCCATGCTAAAATATCTAAAGAATCAATATTACTAAGACCTATGAGAACATAGGAAACTTAATATGTGCATAACCCTTGAAGATAAAGGTGACATGAGCATTGCAGCTGCCATTTTGAAAAATGTCTCGGGACCGGAAGAAATGTTCATGTCAATTGTTAACAAAAACCTACTGATAAAAAAAAACTGATAGACCATCACCAACACATACTGACCATCGTTCACATATAATGACCGACACACATCCTTCTGACCGTAGAAGATCCCACATCTAATAAGAAACACCCACCCTTGCTAACCAATAGACAATCGTACGGACCAGTTCCCAAACCTACTGCCTATCACATACGCATACTAACCAGTACAATGTTAAGAATCAGGACACACACTTTCTAACAAATGCACAATATTATTGAAAAGCATCCACATCTACTGACTGTCACACAACATTACAAACACCAGCTGAGCAAAACAGCCTTACAGATAAGCTCACATGCCTACTAAGCAAACAGCTTACTAAATAATACAATGTGTTACTGACCAGAATCCACATTTCCTGATCTTCGCATATACCTACCGATCATCATTCACACCTCTCGCCAAACTCCAAGTCTACAAACCAAAACCCATCATCACTAACTCATATACGCTGCTGTTGACTGTCTACTGACATGCACCCACGTATTTAAATTGATGTTATAAACAGCTATGATCAAGTAGCCGACTGATGAAGATACTAAAATGGACGTGAATAAAAGTAATGCTAGAGTATGAAACTGCCATGGAAATTATTCAATAATTCAAGGAACCAAAACAACATGGAATACTCTATTGAAATGAGAAATGTCAAAGACAAAAGTAATACACGAATCAGACATGGTCATTGACTTTAGTAAAGACTGAAGTAAAATTTGTTAGAAAGTGTAAAACATATGGTTTAGATTAAAAGTGTAACTTAAAGTCCGAAACGGACTTTTGATGAGAATGTAAACAATTATATCAAATTTAACAAGAACTGAAAAAATGTGGAAAAAATTACAAATGGACAAATAGGAAAATTTAGCAACAAAAAATGAAACGCATGGTTACAAATTGGGAAATATATGCAAGAAAATTTATAATTTATAAATCTTTAGGAAATATTTTACATCTAAAATTTGTATTATAGATCTAAGATTAAAAATATTACAAAACCTTTTACGGGTTTGGTACTATAAAATAATATTTATATTTCTACACACCTCGGAGACCATGAAAAGGATAATTGAAGATTAACAAAGGTCCAGTTGGTTGACACATAACATACTCCTTTGATGCAGCCTATAGCCTGACGAGGATCAACATCTAAGGTCTAAAAATTGCTCCTTCATCATCCATCACCCACCCACCAGTAGGAATAGTGAGGACATTTGTCTTCAAGTTTGTCTGCTATTCGAGGTGAAAACATAGACCCCAAACAACAAAAGAAAAACTCATTCCGTAAGTATTTCGATATAGCATTGAATTTAACAAAGAACTCAAAACATATATGTTAGTAAATATTATTTTGTCAATATCAATATTTGCATAAAATGGGATTTTGCTCAAAAATAATATATTCCACAAAGACATTGTAGCTATATTCAAGAGAGAGATTATCGATTGAGTTATAACTCATAAATCCCATTTACTTCGAGACCGTTCGACACCAATGAGAAATGTGTTCATTGGGAAATATATTCATACCAGTCTTTCGTTCTGTCGCTCCTTGATTGACAAGAATTGTCTTCGAAGGGCTGCATGCTTTCGTCTTTCGTCCCGTGGCATATGTCTTGAAACAAACAGTCTTCGCAGAAATGCATGCTTTAGGCTTACGTCCATTGATGCCTGTCTTCAATCATACTGTCTCTGAAGGACTCATACATTAGGCATTAGGGCACCAGTCTTGAAACAGTGTTTTTGAATGACTGTATGCTTTAAAAAAAAAAAAAATAGCTGCCTTGGCGGAAGATAATGAATTCATCCAAAGTGAAACAATTGTTAATGAATGCTGGAAAGGTGTGTTGATGCAGCCAGCAGAAGAACACCTCGAACCATCCCTATAACTAGAACTATTCTCTAGATAAAAATGAAGGCCTCGATATTTCCACAGCATTTTAGACTGCGAACTCCTTTTCTTAAGAAAGGAGATCATGAAGTCTCTATGTAAAAACCGAAGCAAATAATCTTGCTGTTTGAGTGTTTTGGCATAGACCAATTCTCTACCTTCATCTATTTCGTTTGTAAGAGTGCTTATTAGATGATAAAATATTTGTTTGTAAAAACGAGTTAATAATCCTACCTATTATGCGTATAACAGCCCCTTTCGCGTGCGTTTGTATGAAAGTTTTTAAGGGTTGGATATTGAATAACGTGTGTTGAATTGTGATTATCTTTGTCATTACTACGCAACATATAATCTATATTCCCTTTGACACGAGGCTGCATATGTGTGGATAATGAGTAATCTTTAATTATAATTATAAGTGATAGTAACTACATACCATTTTTCCTTTTCAAATGATCTTGCATGCATGTGGGTGGGTAATGGAAAACAACGATATGTACTTGTTGGTTTAAAACTTGGTATGATTGACATTTATTTATCCCCATACCATCATGCTTTGTCTCAAAGCTTGGTGTTGGATAGTACTACGTGTATTAGGACCATCACATAACTCTTCTTGTAGATTTTAGATGATTAAGGTGGGTGATGGACTGTAGTTAGGTGTTGATTCTCTATACTCTCAAAACTGCATCAACAGCGCGTATCTTGCGTTAGCAATATAGACCTTCGTTAACTCCAACTGCTCTTTTCTGGGCAACTCATTATAAATAGAAATGCTACTCATTCTTAGCAACCCTAAAATATCCTTGTAATATCATGTAATATTTATTTTTTAAATGTTTCTTAAATATGTAAATATGTAATGCATCTTATCTTTAAAATGATGTTTAAGTTTGCTTCTTGTTCTTCCATATTTGCATCAATTTAGTATAATTTGGTTAGTTTTTTAATCATTTCCGTATAGAATGTTTAAAAAAGTTAAATTTGCAAACCTTTAGCTTTGGAAATTATCTACAATTTGCACAAATCTTTTTAAACTTTCACAATTATTACGATTTTTACATTTCGAATGTTAGTATTACTTATTGTCTCGGTCATATTTTAAAATAACATTTTGAGTTACGATTCAATACCAATTCTATTTCATATTGGTTTAGAAGGTTTAGTACAAATTTTAATCCCAAAAAAATTTGACATTTCTGGGGACTTTTCAGTCTCCACTAGAGCCACTTACAGTTTTGGAACTGTAGTACAACTTTTTTCTAAGCTACAAGTTTTACGTTTTGGTCCTGATTTATTTTAGTCTCAGATAACGTCAGTCACAGTTTCTGAAAATAACCACTATTTATAGTGTAAGCCAAAATCTTTAACATGATCTGTTACAGTTTCTGCTTAAGTCCCTGAAAGTTCAGAACTTTGTACTAAGGTTTCGTGCCACACACAGTAATCTAATGTTTCTTTTTTTACACTTTACGCTAAATTCTGAGACAGTGTCATAATTTTAGCATTGCTTTCAGTCACGTACATTTTAGTGTCATTATGAGTTGTTTTCTTTAATTATAGATATTTACAACATCAATGCACTGTATGCATTATGTACTGAGACCGCAAATAGAATCTAAACTAAACACAGTGCGTTTTGTATAAATCTCGGATATATGCATTTTGCCATTACGTAGTATTCGGTCTACGCAACTTCCCTTCCTCTGTTTTGCCTGTAAAACGGTGAGTTGTCAATGATAATGGTGAGTGTATAGCTGTCTAACACTAGATTTTAATCGTTATTACTGTATCCGCTAACTTTACATCCTACCCATTAATATCTGTTTTCAGGTATGCTGCTGGTCAGGATAAATGTGTGTAGGTAAACATATGTAGTAAGCATATGTATGAATTCATCAATGGATCTTGATGCTGCCTAGTAGAAACGGGTGCTGGTTCGTAACTCTGTTTTAGATCGTATTCATTGAGAATGGTCAGTAGGTGTGGCTGCTAGTCAGCAAGACTGTGTATTGGATGGTAACCTTAGGTTCTGGTCAGTGGTACCGCATAATTTAGTAAGCGCGGATGTTTGTCAGTAGATGTGGGTTCTGATCAGATTTTTGTTGATCAGTATGTGTGGGTGATTTTCAGCTGGTCAGTAGGTGGATGTTCACCATATGGATATTTGTGACATTACATCTCCCCTTGCCTCAGTAAATTTTAAACATGGCAGCCTAATGTTCATTTCCTCTTGTTCCCGAAGGGTCATAATAATGTTGATATCCCTTGCCTCCTTTGGATCTTACTAATATAAATCCGATAAACATTTCCACATTACATTCCTCCAAGAGTCACACTTTCAAGATGGAAGCCGTTATACTAATTCATATTGGCACACACGAATAATTTTTATTTCAGATTTGTACCCTTTTAATGATAATGTCCAAACTCCACCTATAGCGTGAAATGTGCAAGCTGATCTCTGACAATTTTATGAAATGTCCAAGCTGAAATCAGCCATTTCTATTAAACGGACAGGTGTTGCTTTCATATGAGTCAGATTATATCGAGAAATTGAAAACTAGAAAGCATAAGAAATCGAAACCATAATGTACATGTGGTCTTACTTATTTTAATTGCATTAGATAATAAATCATGCTTTGGCAAAAGAAAAGTGGTTGTGTTTATGATGTCACCGTTATGAACTTACGTGTAGCCAAATCAATGGCATTTTGTAGCACTTCGTTCATTGACTTCGTGCTACGAAAGTACTCTGCATTTACATCTTTTGACAAACATGTTCAATTATTCAAACCTTGTTTTAATTATATTTATTTTCAGTAAAGTTTAAATATAACTGTTAATATAGTCATACTGGATGTATCTTAGACTGTAAATCGTTTAATTTGATGTATCATATTATGTATGCCCCGTCGAAGACCCAAAATAACTGTGCTACAATTATCGTTGTGTGCCGTATATTGGTCAGAGTGGGTTTTATTGTGTTATTCCAGTCAATATCTATTGTAAAACAGCTGTTAATCTAAATCATTGCATTTTCTCATTATATATATATATATATATATATATATATATATATATATATATATATATATATATATATGTGTGTGTGTCTTGAGGATAAATGTAACACTATAGCATACAGCATGAAAAGGTTATTCTTTTGAATGTTCTATTCACGTATCGGTCGTGACTTTTGAGGCTTTCAAGTCTCAACAAATGTAACTAGTTTGCAATATTCTACATACAAGCATAAATCTTCAGCACAAATTAAATAACAATGAATACCAGCTGTAGATGCACTGAAAGTGGTCAACACTAGTTTTAGTATTCTTGGAATCAAAAGGACAGAACCTGATTTGTCGAAAATATTATAAAGACAAAAAGGACTTACTTGAGTTTCCGATTTGACATTAAAACAAAGGGCAATAAAAACAACCATTGGGATAACGTTTATCAAAAGTACCACCCAGAGATCTATCACTGTATAGGCTGTGTTTATCGCACCAACAATCATCAGGAATATTGTTCCAGGTGTCAGAAGGGATGAAAACATCAGAAACGCCTGGTAGAATATGTAAGTTGTTGATATGTCGGAATTCTTTTTTATGACATGTCTCCAGTCAAGAAGGAGATCCAATATATTGGCCATGGTTGACGGCGACCATCTACGTCTTTGATTGAAGAACTCATTGAAGCCTTCTGGGGCTTCTGTTAGTGCATCAGAGGCGGCCACGTATTCCACTCTGTATCCTTGTTGCAGCAATAATGTACAGAGCCACCTATCCTCACCTAAAATATAGATACAGTGAAGCTTTCCTAAATCCGTTTATTTCAGATTATATTTCTCAGTGTACTGGTGACGTAATGTGGTCCCAATAAGGACATTCTAACTGTAAACAAAACGCTCTAAGCTGGATACACTACGAAACAGACAAACGTTTGGCCCAAATGTGTCCCACTTGGATGTTTACCGCATGTAATTGGCATCAAACACGAATCAGATTGTGAAATACTTAATTTTAAATTGATATCTTCAGAACATAAATTTTAGCGAATATTTCTACGTTTATCAGCTAGGAGCATGCTTTGAGAGTTATACTGTGGATATTACATATTGGAAGTCGGCAATAGTTGGACAATTATTAACAACTACAATTCTACTCTGCAGGACTGATACCCTCTACAAAGGTCAAAGTCAAAGAAACTCGTTTAGACAAATATTGTCTGATTGCCCAACAACACTGCTATTTGATCAAACAGTTAATCCAAAAATGGCAACAGCATAAATCTGACACAATGTAATATAATTTTCAACACTTAAAGATATATCCTAATTATGATTGGATATACGGAACAGAGAAGAGTTTATAACTTATTAATTGTCCAGGAACCTGTAAAACTAACGATGGATATGACTGGATGGACATGACTGATGCTGAGATAAAGAGGCAGAAAAGTTATAAAACAAACACATTGTGGAAGTGTGTCATTGACGATATTATTCAGAGTAGTACAGCTATCAAGTACTACCTGAAAAAATATTGTTAAAGTTCCATCTTCTATATCTTTGACAACCGATGCAGAATTAAAACACCACGATGAAATCTTGGAACAGCAAATGCATCATTGGAAGGTACCATCACTGATAAAGAACAAATAGCACAGCTGATGTTGTATTGTGATTGGCGCCTATATGAGACACATACGTGCCTTGACAGTGTCCAGTAAGTTTGGGAAAAAAAACATATTCTTTTCATATGTGTCAACTTCCATCACATGCGACGAACTAAAATTTTGTGAAATCTATTATAATACTGTTTGGTGATGTACCACTAAACAGACCATAACATTTCGATGGAAAGAAGTTTAAAAACATAAAAATTGAGCTTTCAATTATAATATTTGACACTTTTACTGTTATCGTTAATTGCAGAGGTGTTGTAAAAAATTCTTATATCGTTACCTACTAGTGGGATATGTTTACGTTTTGTTTGTTCGTTATTTTGAATTTAAGTATGCAATGTTACAGCTCAACATTCAATAGACAGCATGTTAACAAGCTGTTCGGAGGACTCGGGCGGCCGATTACCCTAAAGAGCTAGTTTTTACCGATCCCCGCCATTTCACATTTGTCTGTGTGGGTTTGAGTCTCCAGCTCAGTCAATGCGGGCATGTGAGGAAGCTGGATCGATAGTTCTTTCCTCCACTAATTATACTGGCCACCGTGTGTAGCTTATCCTGCTCTGATAAATGATGTTAAACCCCAAACAATAATAACAACATAAATAACACGCCGTTCGAGCCAACACATTCGAAGTTACTTATATACATAGGTAACAGAACGTCCAGTACATGCTACCGACTATAATTACTAAATCTGCAACACTGAACAGAACACATAAAGCTTCTAAACACGACGGTCATATGGCAACCAAACGGTAAAGGTTCTCCCAATCATATATATGCATCCATCAGGCCCATACAACTGACCAATGGGCTCCTCAATTATACGATACTGACCTCTATGGATCAACATCCGTTTGTGCCATTTTGGACATTCAATCCTTGTATTGTTTCTCTTCAGTTTTGCTTATACCCAATAAATGCGTTGCAATGCTGGAACAATCAATATTTTATGGTTATGGTGGATGCGCGCTCAAGATATTTTTGTGCCAGTTTAGTCGATACATTTATTACAATAATAGTTTAATCCTAATATCTGGGAAAGATGGGGAAAAATGGCATTAGAATGAGGAAAGTTTAAATGACAAAGATAGTTGGTGACTGTTACATTATAATTGACAATGTGGCTCATAAACTCGTCATTAACATTATTAAATTTACCGACTGAAACAATAGTTCATGTACAATAATTATATATTTCACTCTTTGCAAAATATATACCTTGGTCATACTGTATATGATGCCTTCCTTCTGTGGGTGGGGTAGTATAAACCTTCATTACGTTCTTGTCCATCAAAGATAACCCACGAAACAAGCTGAAACAACCGGGACTGCAAAGGACACACCCCATTTTATCCTCGGCTACTTTCTGTAACCAGTGGCTCACAGCGTATTCAAACTTCTGATACCAAACCACTGGACCTGTAAATTAAGGCTTTGTGTATCAGAGAAACAACTCTTTTCGAGCGAAATGTTGATGCTACACAATTTATGTTACAGGGAAAGAACATTTATGAGGTGGAAACATGGAATGTAAGTTGTTTCTTAGCTTGAATTTACAATGACATAATGATTGTAATAAAACCTCGACTTATTCGTTTTAATTTTTATCCAATCCCGATGATGGAGTGCAAGAAATATCTTTACGTACAGTACCGTTTGTGTATTGTTTCAAGCAACCAATTTTCTTACATAGCGCGATGTACACTTAATGAGGTGGTATTGGCTGCAACATTTTCTGTCCAGTAAATATTCAAATATTAGATAAACGATAAACTGATGTGGCTTAGTTATTCTTCTTATTGGTATTATTATTCTTGCATATTATTAGTAGTAGTAGTAGTAGCAGCAGTAGTAGTAGTAGTAGTATTGTTATTATTGTTGTTGTTGTTGTTGTTTTTTCTCAGCTTCGAAAGCAACCTGTCGCGGTACGAATTCTCGCAGCTTTATATAAAAACATGGAATGCAATAAATATGTCATGATATGTCCGAACTGACTCTAGCAAACTATATCAACTCGAAACTATTATTATATTACCATTTCCAGTTGGATGTATTCTCCCACATGCTGCGCCGACATTGGGGTATTTCTTCATTCTGTCCAGCAGGTACTTGACTGCCTCTGGTTTGAAATCAACATCCCCATCCAAAGCAAGAATAAAAGTATTGCTTGCCTGCTCTCTGAGACGTGGATCCCTTTCTAACTTTTGCGTCAGTTCATTGATGTCCTTCACAGTGTTCTTTGCTTCACCCAAGATTTTGAACCCCAGGAAATAGTACATGTACATCACCTAAATAATACAATTTTCATGTTACCATCAATTCGGTTTCAGAGCTCATTCATATAGGATATCCCGTATTTTCACTTACACTTCGTCTTTTTCAGATTCACTTGTGGACCATAATGGATAATATAACTATTACTCTCTAAAAGTTGACTCTTTTACATCAGTTAAGTTCCATACGTGAGAGTTATGCAACCATCATGTAAATTACTATCTATCGTCCTGTACATTGCTAAAGCAGAAATAAAGAACATTTATTTTCGAAAGGGGTCGGTGATCACTTCGAATTATTTGACTATGTTAATATAAAGATAAAAATGCTAAGTTAACAAAAGTAAAACGTGTGGATTTGCATAATGTACATAGTTTGTGATATCA
>JAECUM010029580.1:0-18553 GCA_016617855.1 Megalonaias nervosa
CATTATGTTGCCCAATGCTCTTGCTTCTGAAAGATATAGCAAGCATCTTGACTTTTATCTCAAAAGGAGGGGGAGGAATCCGTCGGATTGTCTGAAGAAAACTTTCATATGACACCTAGCAAAGCTCTGATCAGAAGTTCGAACTGTGAGGGCTCTTCCATCGTGCTGGACGGCTTGAGAGTGAAATGAATACTGAGACGGAAGGCACAAACCCTTTATATACACTGGCCTAACATGAATATAAAGGTCTCCATGGCGTTTCAAATGTAGTCATTTGACATTTTGCAGTCAAAATGGAACGATCGCATCATTTCGTGAAGAAAGGAGAAGAAAGTAAGAGACAGAAACATAGTTTTTTGTTTCGCACAAGAGCTGAAGTCTTGGCTCAAATCCATGCCAGCGATTTTGAAGATGACATGAGTGAACCAGAATCCAGGCCCAAAGAATCTACACCAAATCAAAGTCCGCCATTACCACCAGTAAACAATGACAACTATTACCGCATTCGAGAGACAGGCAAACGCTCCTCTAGAAAATGTATAACCATGACTTACACGTACACGCTGAAGTTAAAAGATTTCATGTCCGAAGTACCGCTGGAAAAAGCAGAAGGGTTCATCACTGATCTGTGTGATTCCTTGTTAACCACACTGAAACAACAATTCAAAGCCGAAGAAGACGCTCGCTTGAGACTTTCCAGTCATCACGATAGTTTGAATTCCCCCGTTTGGATCGAGTTTAGCAACCCAGTAGAATTGACACCTTCTAAAGTCATCGACAAAATTCAACAGGTTCTAATTAACAACACTCAAGACAAGATGTGTTTGGCCCGAGCAATCGTGGTGGGATGAACGTATGCCAAGAAGAACGACACAACAGAATGGAAAAGAGACTGGGAGAACATTGGATAATCGGACCGAACGAAACAACGAAGTGAAGCAGAGCTAATGTTTCAGAAAGCGGGCATATCCAAAGACAGGCCCTGTGGCATTCCTGAAATGCAAAACCTGCATAACGTCTTGGCTCCACGCTACACCTTGAAAGTGCACCATCAAGAAGTGCGCGGACCTCTGTTGTTTCGAGGTAAAATGTTAAAGACGAAACTACAATCACGTCTATCATCACGATGAACATTTCGATGCCATTACCAGTATCACAGCATTCACGTGATACAGTTATTACTTTGATAAATGTGACTATAACTATAACAATCAAGAGCAACACAGGCATTGTAGATCGAAATGTGAGGGATGCTTGGCCTATAAACTCTGTCTTGAAGAAAGACAAGAACGAGTGCATTGCTCACGTTTTTCAGTCTAACCTGTTCCAAACAACATTTGAAGACGCAAGGTTCACAGCGGAAAAGTGCTTGCCAACTACTCAGACTATGCCCTACTTGTGGACAAGTGATACGTACAATAATACCAAGGCGCACGTACATTCAGAAAAGAAGCGATCTCAAATTTGTCGCCAAATCGTGGACTTGGAACACGAATGCTACATTCAAAAATACCATTCCAAATGTCAAGAAGAGGAAGATGACCAGAAGAAAGGCAATTTCATCTTTTTCGATTTCGAATGCATCCAAGAGACTGGCATTCACATTACTAATTTCTGCGTGGCTCATCGAGCGTGTGAGAAGTGCATCCAAGAGCCTATCTTTAGTCATTGCCTTCACTGCAGCAAGATTCCTGGATGACTTGAAAAAATCTTTTGTGGCCGTAACACGTTAGCCGATTTCGCCTAATGGATCTTAGACCCCATCGATCAGACGTGGACCCAAGAAGACATCGAACGTTACAGATTGTCATCGCTATGCCACGGTGATAGCTCACAAATTATCGGGATACGATGTGCTATTTATTCTCAGATACTATTCGAAACAAAGTACCGAACGTCCTAAAGTGGCTTTGAACAGAGCCAAAATCATTTCCATGCAAGTGGGCCAAGTGTAGTTTAAAGATTCGATGAGTTACTTGGCCATGCCTTTGAGTCGCATCCCTTAAACGTTTGGAATGGAACAAATGGTCAAAGGCTAATTTCCACACTTTTTCAATACCGAAGCCAATCAATACTCCGTTCTACCCCATTTCCCCGAAGTTCTCTGCTACGACCCCGACAAGATGCGCACCCAACTACGAGAAGCTTTCGACTTTTGGTACCAGACTCACGCCTCGAACCCCTTCGACTTTCGGGAAAAACTGTTAAAATATTGTCGTTCTGACATGGACATTTTACGGCGTTGCTGTGGAAAACTCCGAGAACTGTTCATGGAACGCGGAGGGATCGATCCTTTGAAAGAAGCCTGCACCATTGTCAAAGCATGTTCCTTAGTGTACCATCAATTATTCCTGCCCGAAAATATATTAGCTGTCATAAGCCCTCAAACGACCAATTTTGTCAAACGTCAATACCCGGTAAAAGCCCTACGCTGGTTACATTACTTGTACGACAAGGAAGACATATGGATCCAACATGTTCGCAACGGAGTAGGCGATACAACCATCGGAACGTATTCGGTAGATGGTTGGGACTTAGAAAACCCAAAGATCGTGTACGAGTTTAACGGGTGCTCATTTCACCGGTGTCCCATCTGTTACCCTGAACATGACACTAAAAAGCAGATTTTACAACGAACCATGATAGACTTGTACAGGGCCACATGTCAGCTGCCAGTGAAGTTAGAACAGGAAGGACACCAAGTGGTGGAAATGTGGGAACACATGTATGGTCACCGATTGAAAATCGATCCCGAGTTTAAACCCATCATGGAAAGTTACAAGCTGGTGGGCCCTCTGAACCCGGGGAACAGCTTGTACGGAGCATGAACGAATGCCACCTGTTTGCTGTACGAAGCCGACGAGGATAAAGGAGAAGAAATCAAATACTTGGACGTGTGTTCGCTGTATCCTTACGTGTGCAAATATTGTAGCTTTCCCGCAGGGCATCCGCAATTGCTGACGGAACATATCGACGTGGATAACATCCGACGATACGAAGGATTGATTAATTGCATTCTTACCTCCCAAGAACTTGTACTATCGCGTTTTACCTCACCATTGCCAAGGAAAACTGATGTTTCGATTATGTCGTACTTGTGCCAAAAAGTGCAGACAAGACCGACCTTGTCAGCACACCCAGGAAGAACGCGCTTTCACACGAACGTTGGTCAGCGTGGAATTGTTCAGATCTCTGGACCTGGGATACCAACTGTTAGAAGTGTACGAAATCTACCAATTTCCCAAGACAGAGAAATAACACAAGGGCGACAAGACTCAGAAAGGCATTTTCGCAGAATACGTGGATGTCTTTTTGAAACTGAAACAAGGAGAGAGCGGTTATCCTTCCTGGTGCCAGACTCCCGAAGACCACAAGAAATTCAAGGAGAAATACTGGGAGCAATAAGGCATCATTTTAGAGCATGTGGAAGGCGATCGTTTGCTAAAGTGATGTTAAATTGTTTGTGGAGCAAAATGGCACAACGACCATATTTACCCATGACGGAGTATTTGTCAGAACCTTCCTGCTACTTTCGGACAATTCACGACAAAACCAAAACCATGAAACACGTGGACGTCGTTCGTGAGGACTTGATCTTAATCAATTACGAAGAAGAATCGGACTTTGTAGAAGCCGACGAATTTGGAAATGTCATCATTGCTGTCTACTTGACACCCCATGCTCGCTTAAACTGTACGAACCTTTAGAACTGTTGGGAGACCGTGTGTTGTATTTTGACACAAGATCTACTAGGTCAACTTCACCCTGACATCGAAGGCGATCGTTTAGAAGCCTGAACGGACGAGCATCCCGACGAAAAGATTCTAAGTTTTGCAAGTGGCGGTCCCAAAAATTACGGCTACGAATACCGTGACCCACAAGGAGAAGTGCACAACGAGTACAAACTGAAATGATTGACTCTCAATTATCGCACCAGTCGAGTGGTAAACTTTGCGTATTGAAAGAAGCCTTGCAGTCTGGGCAGGGTGGAAATTTTTAAATAATCACCTACGACCCGCACAAGATTGTACGTTTACCCACAAACCAAATCGTCAGTCGACCCTTGGAAAAAGTCTATCAAATCGTGTACCAGAAGCGAGTTCCACTTCCCAACCACTTCACTTTACCTTACGGCCACGTCGATATTGGTCAGCATATAAAAGAGTACAGCGTCCAAAACTGACATTGTGACTACCAACACCAAGTGAGAAAGATGAATGCTAACAAACAGCCCATACCATTCAAGTTCGATGATGCTCAAGTGGAGTGCGATGCTGTGGCTTGCGATGACAAGAATGCTGCACGCTCTGACCTCAGCGATTCATTGTCACATCATGGGAACTTTGCTATGACTATACCTACCATGGAAAGTGATGCAGTGCGTGTCAAAACTGACGGATAAGAAAGCGATGCTACACGTCATCGTGCATCTTTTCACTTTACTCGTCTTCATGGTGGATGTCATCATTATCAAACCATGATGCTACCACTCTACGGATGTCATCCAAAACTGTAAACGCCTGCGGATTTCACCGTACCCTCATTGGAATGGACCAGCGGAAGACGAATATTTGCTCCCTGTGCGTTTGCCTGAATGCTGCGACTTTGAAAGTCGAATTCAAACCTTCGGAGGAAGATGGCCAAAATATCTGGGAGGACCTACCCCCGAAGAATTAGCCGGAGCCGGATTTATCTACTTGGGCGAAGGGGATAAAGTCAAGTCCTAAACTTGCGGTCTGTCACTTCACGAGTGGGAACAGAACGATTCCACTTACCTGGAACATACTCGATGGTCTCCGGATTGTCACTACCAACCTTTAGTGGGAGGACTTCAATAATCTCTGGATGAATAGTTTACAAGAGAACATTCGTGTCTTGCATGTGGAGTTGAAAGAACGCATTTACCGAGATTTGGTCAAAATACAAGTGAAACGCAAACTCAGAATCATTTCTCCATTTTTAAACTATGCTCTTTTCCAAAGTAAACGAAGACTGATTATGGGAGGAAACTACTTCAGTCACAAATAAAAACGAGGCTATTGGCCACGACCCAGTGATTCTTGAATGGATAATTTACACGAAAACATTCGTGGTTTGCATGCGGAGCTGAGAGAACGCATTTACCGAGAGTTGGTCAAAATGCAAGTGTAACACAAAGAACAATTGCTTCCGTTATATCACGTATCTTTGAATCATTGGTACCTGAATGTTATAAGAGGATTGGTTCATGTTAACGCGTTCCAGTGGTCAGACATTTTTCAACTGAACGAGGAACAGAAGATTTTGGTTGCTACTCATCCTTCTACTTACACGCTGGGAATACTATAACGAATTCCAGAGGAAGAGTTAGAGGAGTACCAAAATCTTTTACGCTAAAAAAAAATTGTCTGTAGATGAAAATTATGTGCGGGGTGTAATGTGTGAACTAATGACTAATACATTTGGATTCGCTACTGGAGTACGATTAGCTCTGTGCAGAAAGTACACTTATTACCTCCGAGAAAAAGAGGTATAAAAACTGGCTACCATACCACGACATTTATCAGTTGTGATACAATCGATTCCTTGGAAGGAAATCAATGACAATATTCAAACGGTTGGAGGATTACCAACACTTATTACGAGAACTATGTCCATTGAATTGGGGTCGACGTGTGGTGTGCGTCAAAGTGACTTGCTTTCTGGGATTTCGTTTTCCAGCCGAATCTTTGTGGACTCCTTACGAAAAGTACATACCACATCAAAAAGCATGAAAGTGATCCCTTTAAATGTACACGAGAGACTCATTCTGTTAAAAGCTTTGCGCTTTCATCTCGATACTTCTCCACGTCTGGGTAAAAATAGATTCGTCAACCTTTAGGTACTAAAGATGTGTACGACGATGTGTGTGTAGTTTGTGACTTGCGCACTCACTGGAAAGATGTACGTGAATGGAAAAGTGTGGGCTTCAAGTCCTGGACAAAAGAAGTGGCACGCTATGCCCAAGATTTGTCATCCTGACCTCAAACGTTCAGTATTCATGTACTTAACCATTGGGCTTTGATGTATTTGTTTCTATCGTGTTGTTCACATTTAAGGATTGCAATAAATGTGTCCTAAAAAAAAGTATAAAAACTCTTGTCGTGCCTGCCTTCGTGTCAAAAGCGGCATTCCCTACACTGCTATGAAAACCTCTACTGTCTCTATTCCCTCTTTCTCCACTGTCAAAGTCATCAACGAAAACTTTGATCGGGCTACTTGGGAGACCTTGTATCTTCGGCATCCCTTTAATATGTTAATTGCTGGACCTAGCGGTTCAGGCAAAACCGAATTTGTCAAACATAAACATCATTTGATCATCCTCCTCAACGAATCGTATGGTGTTACAAAGGGTGGCTATCTGCGTACAGCCTTCTGCGAGAAAGTCAAGGCGATTTCATTGTGTTTGTGGAAGGCATTCCTGGCAAAGACGACGGGATCGTGTCTGACCCTAGTCAAACACATCTGGTCATCTTCGACGACATGTTAGGAGAAGACGAAGAAGAAATTAAACTGTGGTTTACGCTCAAAGGGCATTATCGTAATGCCAGTATCGTTATCATCACCCAAGTCCATCGCACCATCAGTTTCAATGCTCATTCCGTGGTCTTGCTTAAAAGCCCTAGAGATAAATCGCAGGTGCAAGTGTTAGCCAAACAGTTAGGTACGCCTTAGCTGACTCATGCGTAAGACGATGCCACTCAAACCCCACACGACTATTTACTCGTGGATTTCAAACCCACCACGCCAGAGTATTTGCGATTTCGTACCCATCTGTTTCACCACTGGTTCCAAGACGGAAGGCCTGTCGTGTACACGTCCCCGTCGTTGACTTAACAACAACAGCAACAACAACAACAACCAAAAAATTATATAAAAACCTCAGTCATTTTGGGTTTGACTCACACAGCGTCAACATGACGTCCGTTCAGTCTCATCTTCCCGTCAAATTGATTAATGCCTTGTACGGCATCAGTCGCGAAAAAAATCCACAAATACGCTCTCGAGTCTTAGAAGCCAGCTTCAAAGAAGTCTGAGGATGGTTTACGGTGACAGCTCGTCAATAACTGCAAGATATCATTCACATTCCACATCAAACCAAACGCTTCTTTGCGAGAAACAATGGTGCCTTGACGCAACTGGCTGATCCTCGCTTCGACACTCAAACGAAAATGCAAATCATTTACAACCAGGAGGAAACGGTTCTCTAGGAGGTGTCATCATTCGCTTCCTCTTTAAATGGGAGCTCAATATTCGCAAACTTCTCACCAAGAAAAAAGCCACTACCCGTCTCAAAAGTACCCAGAAGAAAAAGAAAAAGAGCAACGGTGTCAAGACCAGGTCACAGCCTCAGAAAAAGAAAAGCCCACAGAAAACAGTTTCTACCAGCAAGAGGGGCACTGCAGCCAGGACACATCCTGAGATTTTCAAACAACGACCTGCCTCAACGGTCACTACGTCTCCAGCAGCACCAGCATTTTCCACTTCTCCATTGCTGGTGATACCAACCAAACCCGATTTGACGCGTGTCTCTCCTAATTTGATGAAACAATGAAACCCCGCGTTTCCAAGAGCGTCTCCTCCAACGGTGACACCCTATTCCTCTTTAGCGGCAGTGGCCGCTGCTCGCAAAGTACCTGCCCCCAAAATCAAAGTCACAAGAGAGATCGGACGTGTTAAAGAGTTTACTGGATTTATCCAAGAAAAAACTGTCCTGATTGAGTCCATTGCGAACCCCTCCACGAGCCGTGATCCCTGCCATGAAAATGATACGACGAGTCGATAATCAGTGGCGACGCATTCCGATATAAAAAGGACCAGAGGTAAACGATGGAATCAGTGTTGTTGCGCTCACGAACGCTCAAAGATGTTCGCTAAAAAAATTGCACACCGTTACCATCGTCGTTCGTCTGTTCGAAAAGGAAACGGACACATAATAGGACAGTCACCTCATCCTAGAAAATGCTTTCCCATGGACGTCACCCTCTGAAAAGACACACTTGTCTAAAGAAAAGGATGAGCCACCAAAGGTGAGGATTGTTTCCCAATGTTGGGGGAAAAGTCGTCACCTTTTCGACGAAGCGATAGTCCAAAAAAAAAAAAGATAAAAGGCCGTGTACCTGGTTATTAACGTCAGTGGATTTTTTGTGCGTGTTTGTGCCCCAGAACAAACAAACAAAGATGTCCTCCCCCAAAGGCATCCCTCTTCTACCTCCAAAGGAAAGAAAAATTAAGGAATTCCTCCTCGTTTAGCCAAACATTGGGACGTGTTGTCCGTCCTGTCCAAAGTTTCTCCACCCATACGAAAACAACTCATTCAAGCAGCCTCCAAACACTTCATCGATACCGTGTGCGAATGTTGTCTGAATGTCTGAAAGGAACGATACCTTTGTATAAACATCAGAATGAATGCTTAACCAAACATCGACACGTTCTTCGTCAAATCGTTAAGAAGAAAATACCCATCCATGAAAAGAAAAAGATGTTGATGCAATGTGGAGGATTTTTGCCCTTTTTACCCATGTTGTAAGCACCCGTGCTGAAATGAGTATTGGGAACAACGATTTTGGGACTCATGCAGGTAGCTGCTTCAGAAGGAATGGGTCAAAGATAAAACGGTCCAAGAAGATAAAAGGAGGACACTGGAATCAAAAAATCTGACTTTTGAAATCTGATGGAAGGAAGAAAACCGGCTTTAGTACCTTACAAACCATGGATGGAATACTATCGTTGGTAAGAACATCGGACCCCGCATTTACCTCCCAATCCTCAATTGACCGATATGTGCCAGTTACAACACGAATTGCAATCGTTGATGGATCGCAGCGATTTGTGAGAAACGGCAAATCGCAAAAGTACGGTCAACTGTTGCAACAACTGTAACTCTTTCACCAGAAAGCTTTAGATGAAATAGCTCTACCAACTCTAAAAGATTTTAAGACCCTGATGAAAAGTTCATCACCACCAGCGGTCAAGACAGACGCAGCCCCACGGACGCCTGAGGATGAAGAGGCACGAGAAGTCTTTCAAAAACAGTGACCAGCTCCCATCCCTAGTAAGATTGCAGCATCCTTGTTGACACCTTCCCGTACACCCAACGAGAAGAACTTAAAGCTTGGGTTAAAAAGATAATGTTCACTCCTCCTTTGACAGAAGTCAAACAAAAAGGGAAGCAAGAAGTGAAAAAAGAAAAGAACACCAAAGCCATCCCATTATCAACTCCACCACCACCACCACCACCACCACCACCACCACCAAAACTACCTTCGACTTCTACTCCCGTGGCACATCAGACACGTAAAGCCGTTACTAAACCACCCTCTCGTCCCATTCAGAGTAGCATCAGTGAAGAGTGGGGAACTTATTACAAAATGGAAAAGGTGTTAGCCAGCATTTACTACGATCCATCCCATCCTGCAGGTTACGGAGGAGTTCAGAAATTGTATCGTGCTGCCAAAACTCGACTGAAAATTATCGGCTTACCTCTTGTGCAACAATGGTTACAAGAACAGGCCAAGTACACCTTACACAAACACATTAAACGAAAAGTTTCCAGAAGTCGCACCCAAATGGAGCTAATCGATCATCAATGGCAAGCCGATTTAGCCGATGTCTCTCATTTGGCCACCTACAATCGTGGTTACAAATATATGTTTTGTGTCATCGACATTCTTTTCCAAATTTGCTTGGGTCGTGACATTGACTTCCAAATCGAGCAGTTAGTGCGAGCCCTCGAACTGGTGTTGAAACAAATCGGTCGTCACCCTCTTCGATGGCAAACCGAGATAGGCTCCGAATTTCTAAACCAAACTTTCCAAAAAGAGTTAAAGAAACGTGACATTCATTTTTTCACCACCGAGAATACCAAAACCAAAGCCAGCATCGTGGAACGTTTTCACTTTCGACAAAGGTTACTTACCCAACTGGACCACCAAATTGTTTCGTGTCACTGAACTAGTGCGTGGCCATCATCCTGCCGTCTATGAATTGGAAAACATGAACGAGGAAGTGTTAAAAGGAATGTTTTACTTGCCCGAGTTGCAACGCGTGAACAAAAAGGAAAACGAAGTGTACGAGATCGAAAGCATTCGAGATCGAAGAACTCGTAAAGTGGGAAAGAAGTCCAATTACGTTGGAAAGAATATCCTCCCAGTTTTGACTCACGGATCGACGCTTAGCAACTCATCCACCATAAACAGAAGTAACCATCATGCCGTTCAAAACAGCTTCAACCGCTACCACAACAGCAGTGACCACTCCTTCCCCAAGTTCTTCTCTGCAAGATCTACAAAAGCAACCCTTGGGGGTGTGGTGTGGAGAACGTTTGCCTGAAACGCAAATCGTTTTTTATTTTTTTTTTTTGTTCTGCCAAATCTTTGTGGTGTATATTGTGGTCGGTGCTGCAATTCCCAATTTGAGTTGCAACAAGGAGACACAAATGTGTGGACCATTCTACTGTGCAGTTGCATCGGTTAGCTTCTTCCCAGTCCGTCTATGAAACATGCCTCCAACCGGAAGAACGAGTTCTTTGCGTCCAACGTTAGCCCACCTTCCAACAATCACCATAACCATCACAATAATCCTCTTTTACACACTCCTCTGACCTCCAGCGACCACTGGGACA
The DNA here is from genome assembly GCA_016617855.1 of Megalonaias nervosa. NCBI lineage: Eukaryota > Metazoa > Mollusca > Bivalvia > Unionida > Unionidae > Megalonaias > Megalonaias nervosa. The sequence continues at coordinate 10,643 of JAECUM010029580.1, forward strand.
CTAGAACTCAGGAATTATGAAAAACCAATTTTACTTAACGTTACCCAATGACAGTTCCATGGAGGTAATAACCCACAATACAATATGATGTATCACGGCCAAATTACCTCAGGCAATTCAATTGGATCACGAATCCGATTGGGAAGTAACTTTGGTGGAAATGATTCATTCTGCACAAATCAAAAACGTCATCGAAAAACAAAACACTTTTACGGTGGAAGCTTATGACAAGCAAGTGCAACAAAACTTGTATGAACGCGTTACTGTGGGTGACCATATGAAAACACATGACTCCAAAACTAAACGGACCACTTATCGGTTGAAAATTTTTCCAGGCTATTACTTTATTGGTCAACATTTGGTGAACGCGATTGATGACAGGTTCAATATCTTGTTTGGCAAAGCCTTGGGGAGTCAGAAAAAGTGTAACTCTCGAGTACCACAAAATATCTTGTCGCCTAATAATGAAATTTTAAGAAGACAAAATATAGGCCATTACATTTGGCCCTGAATTGTATGACATTCTGGGTGGAGACCCCAAGTTAATCAGGAGTAAAAACGAGATACCAGCCATTACCGGCAACTTGGATTTTGCGGATTATGTTCGATTCCCTGTAGAACTAAATCAAGGACTAAATGTGATTTTTGTGTAATCAGATGTGTGGAGTACAACGTGGTGGGACTCACCTCAATACCGTTACTGCGTGTCATTCCTTTCAAGATGGATTCTGCCACGAACACTGACAAGGAAGGTGGAAACACCTATCACGTTCACCGCAAACTTGTAAATCTTCACTATTCGCCCGTCAGTAAGTGGTATCTAGACACTGTCAACATTACTATGAATGGAGATCTGGGACAAATATTCCATTCACCAAAGGGAAAGTCACGGTGAAACTCCATTTTCAAAAACGATTACTCTAACCACTTGTCAGTCATGTATCCTGTGTACCAAGGAGTCGCTCGACAACGAGGACATGGTTTAGGAACGATGCTAAAATCAGCCTTTTGCTCAGCAGTCCCCGTTTTGAAACCGATGGTGATACGGAGATTGCACGCCTTGAAAGATGCCGCTTTGTCGCAAGGCAAAGAATTTCTCCAAAATGTCATCATCGACAAACAAAACCCCAAAGAAGCTTTCTTGAATTCAGGCAAAAATGTCTTGCTTCAAGCGGGCACAGACATTTTTTGCCGACGAGAAGCTGCTATAAATGCCCCGGACGCTGCCGATTCAGGAAATCCTGCTTCCCTGACTCTACAGCAAGGACAAGGTTGAAAAAGACAAGTAAGCCACCCCTTCGGAGGACTTCACACCACTAGAACTAGAAAGACTAAGAAAAGAAGAACCGTCGGAGACTTAGACATATTTCATTATAATCAAATTACAGAGAGAAAATGATGCACAGAGAATCTTGCGCTTGTTCTAAGGCGGAACTGGATGTGTTTGCCATGCCACCAACAAAGATGACGATGCAAGAATCCCAATTGGTAGAATTTCATTCTGTCTCCTCTTTGACGGATTCAGTTCTAATCGAGTTTGAAATCAAAGGACAGCACGAAGATTACATCGATCTGAATAGCAATTATTTGTATCTGAAACTCAAAGTGATCAAAACGGACAACACCAATCTGGGAGCCAATGCCAGACTAGCTCCCGTCAACAATTTTATGCATTCCTTGTTCAGCGAAGTGGATTTGTACTTGAATAATAAACTGGTCAGCAGTACCATGGATACTTACCCTTACCGAGCGTACCTGGAAAATCTCTTGACGTACGGAAAAGAGGCCAAGACCACTTATCTGGATGCTTTCGTGGTATGGAAACCTGATACAGCAATCGAGGGCACGTTTTACGACACAGCCCTGACAGCAGATGACAATCCCCACAATGTGCGTTTTAACGACCGTCGAAAGAAAATTCTGCAAGGACGTAGAACTGATGGATCGTTTGCATTTGGACATGTGTTTGCAAGACAAGCATTTGCTAAACGGAGTGGATATCCGCCTGAGACTGAATCGCATCGGTGTCGCTTTCCATTTGATGGCTCATGCCAACGAGTATAAATCCATCATCCAAAAAGCCAGACTTGGCGTGCACCGCGTGGAAGTGTTGCCAAAAGCTGGAAACGACATCAATCGCACGTTGAGCAGAACGACTGCCAAGTATCCAATACGGCGCGTAGAAGTGAAAACTTTCACCATTGCTGCTGGACTCCGATCCAAGATCGAAGATCATCTGCACCATGGACAATTACCAACCTTTTAATTGCTGGCATCGTGAGCAACGCTGCCCTCAACGGAGCCCACGATCAAACTCCTTTCCAATTTAAACACTGCAGAATGGCCAAGATCGAAGTCAGTCGCGATGGCAAGACCTTGTGTACCAGACCCTTCGAACTTAACTTTGCCCAGAAGAATTACTTGAGATCGTAATTGTCCCTGTACGAAGCTACCGGTCAGCTAGGAACCAACACCAGCCACGGCAATTCGTACGAAGATTCTGCAGGAGGTTACACTTTCTACACCATTGGTTTCACTCTAAACAAAGGCAGAGACGATGAACATTTCCACCCTATAAAATCCAGTCAACTACGTGTGGAACATCAGTTTGCAGAAGCTTTCGTCGAGACGGTGAACGTCATCCTGTATGCCGAATTCAAAAATACCATGGAAATCAACAGTTTGAGAAAAGTCATTATAGGCTATTAGAAACTATGGAAGACTCTTATCCCTCTTTTAATGGTAGATGATCTTTGGAAATGGAATGGGATGACACCGTGAAAGCAGAACCCCAAGACAAAGACGAAGACGAAGAGGACGAGGAGGTCACATCCTGATGGCCAGAACAGGAACAACATTTAGTGTCCTGTTTTTGCCAAACACTTGGCGGATAAAATTACGGAATTGATCAAGAAAGATTGATATGGATATCAAAACGATCATCCCAGTCATATTCAACACGATGAATGTCTGATGATGAGTCAAGAAGAAAAATTAGACGAGTAACTGGACGACGCTTGGAGTCTCATCTCAGAAGACGCAGTGTTATATGAGTGGTATAAAGGAATGCGTGATCATTCCTGCCCAATCGACAGGATTTAATAATGTGAAATTACAAGTCACGGATTCCATGGTGTGTGGATAATATTGTGTGTATTTTCTTCATCAACGCAGTCTTGGATATTCTTTAGAACATTTAGTAACTTATTTTGATCGTAACTCTTCTCGAAACGATGGAAAAATAGATCGACGGTTTTGTGACCGTTATGGCTATATTTTGTCTTTAGCTAGGAAACGCAATGTACATCAATGGCCTCTTGACTTTCGTCAGTGAAAATCTAGTTTAATTTCACAACGTTGTCAACCTTGTCCAAAATAGCTTGTTTGTTTGATGTTATATAAATTGTTAGTTGTTTATAAAATAAAAAAATGTTATGTTTTGAATAAAATGTGTCTGTCGTTTCTTTTCAACAACAAAAAAAAAAAAAAACGCCACTTTGAATATATGCTCTTTGACTTCTCTCTATTCCTCACCATGACATTATCGATCATAGTGTTCCAACCTGACAAAACCCTATAGGGATGTTTGCTATCGCGTCCGAGTTTGAGCCATATAAAGCGAGGCAGTCTCTACTCTGGTCATCCATTGTTGACTCGTCAACCTACGAAGATGCCTTCAAGACTAGCGAAGCTGAATGAAGCTTACGTGAATTTACATCGTGTCAGGCAAAATCTGATACCGAAACCTGAAGAGATAGAGAAAGTCAAGTTGTTGAAAGTGACCGAAGACCTGATAGAAGAGATCTTCAGAGAAGAATTCAAGAAAGAACAAGACGAGTGGACAGAGAAGTATAGACTACAGAAGCAGGAGGGAGAAAAGCTGCAGAAACAACAGCAGCAGCAACACCAGCATGAACCAGACAGACGTTTTGTCGACTGTCGTGTAGACACGAATTAACTCTCCTTCTCTTTCCAAAGATTAAACCTGCCGCCAGACGGGGACGCAATCTTAGACAGTAAAAGATTGTTATCACTCCCCCTCAACACAACAGCCCTTTGCAGGGTTACCCCAACACTCTAGAAAAGACGTACTAATTCAATTCCCCCAAAAAAGTTTGTATGTTAAAAAATAGAAGTATGTCTTTAAGCACTTCGATTCTTTATCTTGTCTGATAGTGTATGCCTGTGTTTGTAAGTAAAAAAAGTCAACGTGAGTGTTTCTTTTAGGACCGCGCGTTCCATGAAATGGTAATAGTAGTATGGTACGTTTTGGTCTCAGGGATGTTTTCCTTCACGTTCGTGCTCCAGGGATATAAAGCGGAGCGATCATCAGTCTGGCTACCCAACGTTGACGTATCAACATTGAAGAATGGGCAGACTCACCAAGCTTCTAGAACTCCAGATGCACCTAGAATAAGCCAGGCGTCTTTTAGATGCGCTGGCCACGGAAGCCATAGCAGAGAGTGTAAGAATAGAAGAGCATGAGAGGAAAAAGAAGGACAAGAAGGAGGAAAGGATCCTGCCTCACCTCATTCCAAGGCCTCTGTGCGAGATGAAACCTGAGGTTAGGACACCAATGCCTCCACAGGCAATAACACCTCAGGCAAGTCAATCATATCAATCACCAGTACAGCGGGCACAGGAGACAATGAGGCCAGATCATCATCATCCCCGGGTTTGGCACAGAAGACAGAGGGAAGAACAAGTGTTCACTATCCCTCAAGCTGACGAATGGGATAGTGAAGCAACTCAAGCCCCCTCAGCAGTCCCAAGAACAACACTGAATTGGGAGCAAAATTGGAGTAGGAGATGAGTGTGTGGTGCACGACCTGGGAGGTGCCAGCATTAAACGGGTACATTTGGAGTTAGAAAAACAGCCCTTCTCAGGGCTAACCATATCTCTAGAAATGAGAGACTATTAATGTTGCCAATATGTGTGAAGTAGTGTGACTATAAACACTCACTCCTCTACTGATATGTTTGTGTGTGTGTGTGTGTGTGTGTGTGTGTGTGTGTGTGTGTGTGTGTGTGGATAGTAGAGTGTGTGTGTGTGTGTGTGTGTGTGTGTGTGTGTGTGTGTGTGTGTGGATAGTAGAGTGTGTGTGTTATGATTTCGCGTACGTTTGTGTGGATAGTATATATGGTGTGTTTTTTCTTCTGTTTAAGTCTGTGTGGATAGTAGAGTGTGTGTTTGTGTGGATAGTAGTGTGTGTGTTTTATGCGTTCGCGTATGTTTGTGTGGATAATATATATGTTGTGCTTTTTCTTCTCTTCCCGTCTGTGTTGATAGTAGAGTGTGTGTGTGTGTGTGTGTGTGTGTGTGTGTGTGTGTGTGTGTGTGTGTGTGTGTGTGTGTGTGTGTGTGTGTGTGTGTGTGTGTGTGTGTGTGTGTGTGTGTTATGCGTTTGCGTACGTTTGTGTGGATAGGGCCACTCATATGCCTCGAAAAGATTTATTCAAAATTTGCCATATATGTGTATGAGCCCTGTCCATCTTGTTCATATATTGTCCCAGGGGTTCTTCTTATGTTCAGTTTCCTTGTCCCTATACCTCTTTGCCCTATATCGTCCCAGGTGTTTTTTCTTCTTTGGTCTCATATGCCCTATAAATGTTTGCCCCATATCGTCCCAGGCTGTTTTTCCTTCTGTTGCCCCATACGCCCTATATTGTCCCCCATCACTACTTACATACATAACGTGCATACATACATACATACACACATATATACATATATACATACATACATACATGCATACATACATACATACATACATACATACATACATACATACAAGAAAGGGAAAATTAAAGATGTTTATGTTGTAATAAGTTGACACATCACCTCGTTTTCTGCATTTGGGGTCTTTTCCATATGTGTTCGACCGTCTTGCAATTTTCGCACAAAGTAGACATCAGCATTTGGATTAATCCCCTGATTTCTTTTCAGGTTTAAGTTCAGAACATGTGGCCCACGACTGAGATAGAAGGTTAGGTCATCAGGAAGGTCACTGTCACCGACTTTCCGTTTGTATGCCTGGAATCTTGAGGAAACATCTTTCAGCCAGACCATTTCTGACCTTGTAAGCACTGGCCAAACGTAGAGACGATAACAGTTGAGGATACAAAATTAACAAACTAAAACCAAACGTGATAAACAAACGAGATATAGTTCTCGTTCGTGAGTGACTTTCTAATACCTAATGTAGGAATACATACATCAATAAATACTTGGAATAAACTTCATATTTGAGAAAATAAGGTAGACCTGTCCGTCGTCTTTAAATTTCATTGCAGTCTCGTAACTATATAATATTATTGAATAGTACATTCATCAGTGGGTTGATCTCAATGAGCCTTTTAACAACATTTTGTCTTTTGCTTCCATTTTATATACAAACTTTAAAGTACAGTCTTTGTAAATTGTAAATGATATTAGCTTTTGAAAATCGAAGAAAATTCATAAGTCAAATGCATCTGTGGCAATATCTTGCCGCAAAACGTGAATTGAATTGTATTAAACTCTAGAATAAAAGTGTCAAGATGCAGATCTGAAAATGTTCTTAATTCCAATAAATATTGATGTTATTATGATCAATTTAATTTTTAAACATATTTTCGTAAACAAATGCAAACCTATCCCCAGTCTGATAGCAATAAACATTTTTCCTTCGCACACGTTTGTCTGAATGTCGCGATAACCGTCTACTTCACAAATTCTGTATAAAATCTCTGGGCCTTAGGACTACTTGCAAAAACTCAAATCTAACACTGAAGAGTTTGGCAACTGCCTAAATCAGACTTTGAAGACTTTAAGAACAAAAAGGATCTTGCATCAAGTTGCTTCCTGCTTATATTTTAACAACAACAATGCTTTATTCAGAATGCAGTAGTAACCTATATATGCACGATTTTAGTTAGTGACTACAACAAAGTTTAGCGGTAAAGTGTATCGCATAATTTGTTTTTATTCCTGACTTGCATATATGTCCACCAGGATGTTAGATATTGGAATAATAAGCATAACTATAGAGTGGGTGGTCAGATTACAAAAGTGATTTATTTTTCACAACAATGGTCCAGAGTGACTTAATCCTTGTATCACTTGATTGCAAATAGTGAATTCGGTCTAAAAACAGCTTTAACAGAGGACATTACTAAATTGCTTTAATTACTTCTCTATACAATTAATTATCAACATCACTAAGCTAGGAAAGTATTTATGTCCCTTTTATTGACCTTCGATATAATGCCATAAAACCTTCGTGTGTTATATTCAGGTATAAATCAGAAATAAGCGTCCAATAGTACATGACTCATTTCAAATTTATGTAACACGATTCACGAGCAACACATTCCACTGTGTGTAATCAAAATTACATAAACTCAGTGGTTTACTATTTCTCATTGAGGAAGATTAACATTTAATTACGGGAATATGACTGAAACAACTTTAATTCCCCTATTGTAATGTTTGTTTCTTTCTGCTTTTTTAACTTGCAATTCAGTTCGTTAAGATATCAATAATTCTGAATGAATGAATGTGACCTCTAAGATTATGGTAGAATCTTATGTTATATGGCATTTGATATTTTTGTTAAATTGCGGTCACAAATGAAATTCAGTTATTTCTTCTAAGTTATAGTTGTTGTCAGGTGAGTCTTAACTTGCATATGATAATTAAAATACCGTATTTGACGAAGGATGAATCCATGACTGATAATCGATGTTTGATGGTAGGTATAGCACCGCATTTCAACAATGACAGACAATTATTTGCTCATCATATTTTTCCTTACTATGAGCTTGAATATGTTGTCAATGACACATGAAAATTTTGAATACTTGTTAAAGAAAAGTTCTTCAGTCGCAGTAGAAAAATATGTTCTAATATATATATATATATATATATAT
>JAECUM010029581.1:0-30030 GCA_016617855.1 Megalonaias nervosa
GAAATTGTCTTATTTTTTATTTAAGGTAGTGAATAACAGAAGTAGTATTCACATCTTAAGTATATCTTAGTAGAATCAGCTTTAGTTGTGGTCAGTTATAATTTTAGAGTATTTGTTTATTTCAATTATTCATTGGAATTGCAAAGTGCACATAAACTTTAGGACTAAGTAAATATTTTTGATTAACTGTGAATTTACTAAAGACATAGATTGTGTCATTGTGATGCACCAAGTTTGATAGCATGTTAACAATATTCAAGGCTATTGGCATATCAGCACAATAGAGTGAACTTCATTCGGAACACCACTGGAACTCATTTGGAATACTCGATACTTTTGGACTTGTGATAGAACTTTTAGGACTATCTAGGATTCATTCACCATACTATACGTTACTTTTAATGTTTCACTTTCTATTCAAGAGAAATAAATTATTTATTGAACTTTAAAAAACGTGTTGCGTTTTGTCTTTTTCTGTTTCTTAGTTTAAGACCATAGGGTCGTAACAGTGCCTTGTATTCACCGTGTGCAACAACGAAGAGTCCAACATGTTATAAAGAGGAATGTACTTTAAACTTATAAAAGCTTTAGAACTATGAAGTTGCATTGAGATATCCATTCAAAACATATGTCCGAATGTTGCAGGAGAGAGAGAGAGAGAGAGAGAGAGAGAGAGAGAGAGAGAGAGAAGTGCTATAGTATTTTCATTTCTATATTGTAAATTCATTGAAAATAAAAATGAGGAATGTAGTTGATGCAGTATGAAATTTTTAGAACTATGAAGTAAGTATGCATTGGGTATATTTATTCAAAACACATATGTCCGAATATTTCAGAAGAGAGAGAGAGAGAGAGAGAGAGAGAGAGAGAGAGAGAGAGAGAGAGAGTATAATGCATTAGTATTTGCATTTCTATACGGTAAATTCATGGAAAATATGAAATACAAACTTAGGTACTGTTATCATCATCAGGTCACTAAATGTGTGGCATTTTTTATGTATGTCTTTGTATCTATTCATCTGTAAAACTTTGGAAACTTGAGACAAGTATTACGCATCACTGGTTGTTTAACAAGGGTGTCATTTTAAGGCAGGTTTGACCATACACATATAAGTATACTCTTACGATTAGAAACATCTTTTGTATAAATGCCATTTGTTGTCAAAACTATCCCATTTACTTTCTACATACACTAAATACTTTTCAGACAGATTCTTTAACTTCATTTCTTTATTGAAGTGAATCATATTTGATGTTTCACAAGTAAATGTATATCTGTAAATGTATAGTGTCAGTTGCAACATAAATAAATTTATCACATGGGCAACTTGTCTGTTATGCACTATAGCAAGAAGAAAATTAAAATTTAAAAATTAGGACGATGATTGTATTCATTCTTTAGTCATTCGGTAAAACCATTCAAGATTAATTTTGTTTAGAACAGTCCATTGTATATGTGAAAGTGATTATTTAGAATTTACAAGTCTTACTCAAGAAGCTGTTGGTTGGGAAACTTTTACGCCGAACTCTAGGTTAAATCCATTAAGTTTGGGGTACTTAAGTCATCTTCTGTACTTCGTCATCTTCTGTACTTAGTCATCTTGTCATCTTCTATACTTAGCCATTCTGTCATCTTCTGTACATAGTCAACTTGTCATCTTCTATACTTAGCCATTCTGTCATCTTCTGTACATAGTCAACTTGTCATCTTCTGTACTTAGCCATTCTGTCATCTTCTGTACATAGTCATATTGTCATCTTCTGTACATAGTCAACTTGTCATCTTCTGCACATAGTCAACTTGTCATCTTCTGTACATAGTCAACTTGCCATATTCTGTACTTAGTCATCTTCTGTACTTATTTATTTTCTGTACTTAGCCGTCTTGTCATCTTCTGTACCTAGTCATCTTGTGTGGGCATGGAAAGGTAATTATTCCATTCATTCTGCTGTAAAACACGGAATTCCAGATCCCATATTCTTTATGAAGACGGTTGGTAATTATTACAAATTAATTTTGTATAAATTCATTACAGCAGTTTTCATCTCTTATAAGTAAACTAGATGAATGTAAAACTGGATACTGAATATGAATGTTCAAATGAAATTTTATGTCGTAGATTTTACGGCATTTAGTAGCAGCACCAATTGTAAAAAGTTTGTATCAAATATAAATTTATTGACAAGTTTTCTAAGCAATAAACCATCTTCATTTACAACGTTATTTAAATATAAAATTCCTTTTTTAACCCAATGTTTATGCATGACGTTAGAATATCCAGCTCTGTTATTTTGATTCATTTATAGTTGTGTTTGTAGCAATCCCGGTTTACGTTGCTCTGTAAACGTTTTGCATAGTTTAATAAATGCCGAAACATTATATCCAAAATTGATTTTTTGCCCTCTATGACTTTCACTAAAAACAATCAATTCCAAACCCAGAAATTGTCTACATCTGAAACAGAGGCAGCTAAAATATTTTCCCATTTTCATCTAATCAAAGATAACTTAAGGGCAACTGTAAACATATTGATGCCCATCAGTTTTATACCATCCTCATTTTAGTCATAATAATGAATTTTCTTTTCATTTTATCTCTTGCCTCATCACAACCAACCTTGTAAAATGACCGTCTTCATCCTTAAGTACATCATCAGGAAGATTTGTGTGTGTGTGTGTGTGTGTGTGTGTGTGTGTGTGTGTGTGTGTGCGCGATTTGGATTTTTAACGTAGCTTTAACAATTTTTCAGTCATATCGCTACGATATCTGCAGTGTGGCAGTTTATAGTCATGTCTAGTACTGGGACATCATATTTCTGTATTTACAGATCATCCAAACGATATGCAAAAAAGGCTTGACATTGTGTATGATTACCGCCATAATAGTAAATCTATTGTTTTTGTAAAATTAGAATTTAACAATATATGAACGGATGAATTATCAAAAATTATAAATATTTATGATTGACGCTTGCGAAAAATGGTATATCTTTCTTGGGAGTTAATAACAAGCCGTGTACCTTCTTGAGAAAGGAATATTAAATCTAAATTTGCCACTAAATTGGTGAAATTTAACATTTTTATATCACAATAAACCAGTTCTTGCCTAAGCAGCTGAGATCTGGGGTCTTCAGAATTAGATATAGAGAACAGAGTTAAGAGTTACTTTAAAAAAAGACTTTATTAAAATTTTTTTTAAAGTTTTTAAAAATCCGCTCCTACTTATATGATTTAAGGTGAGCTTGCTCAACCATATAATTACCAAACAAGAGGGGACAAAAGAAATAAACAATAAGAAAAGCCAAAATTGTCGTCTATTGGATACAAATAATTTATGATCATAAATACTGTGATCAGTGTTGGGGCTATTACCCTAATAATACAGCCATAAGTAATGAATTGAGGGCATTCATAATATCTTATCAAAACTGTGTTTCAATTTAATTAGTTTTATGAAAACATTTTGAATAAATCATGATTTGTTACAATCTTTAAGCAAAGACTTCTTTATCAGTATAAAATCCAGATATCTGCCTTTGCCACATATGTATTAAAAGTACATTCGTTCAACGAAGTTTCTTGAGATACATTTAGCTAAATAAATATCATAGTGTGAATTGATCCCTCCGGGGTCTCACAGATTCAGGGACAAAACGTAGATAAACTATTTATGCAACAACAAATATTCGCGTCCTAACTTGTTAACCTACACATTTTGCCGTAAATTTAGGCGATTGTTGCTGTAATCTGAGCCGATAATTGCTCATTAAACATGGAAATATTAATCTGTAGCCATGTCAGAAAAAACACTGAAATGATTTACATCAAATCACTCTATGTGCTTCCCACAGAAAACATTGATTATTCTCGATTTCTGCTGGGAGATACATGGTATAACTTTCCTCGTGCGGAAGCAACGTCATGAACACATTTGTACAAATATAGCTTTTCGCAAACTACTGGCAGAATTTATAATGTCCCTGATTGTTTGATGCCTTCATTTAGCAACGTGTTTGTATCTTAAATTTAAACCTCGGGCTCGGCCAATGCGGGTATGTGAAAAAGCTTGCCAGTATCTTCCCGTGGGTCGGAGGTTCTTCCCAGTGCTTTCCCGGGTTCTTCCTTTACCAGTTAAACTAGCCGCCATGTATAGCCTGTGATGTGCTGAAAAATGGCGTAAACCACTAATAATAACAACAACAAAAACTTAAATAATCCTGTCAATAACCCATATGAATATATTCAGCTCGAGTACACATAATACGCGAAAAAGAACTTCATTAATAACGATACAATAAGCTTGTACCTATAAATGACTTAACTCTTCTTAAAATTCCTTAGATGCCTACATAAAGTTCTGTATGGTCGAATATAATGTGTATCAATATCATCAATATAACTTAGATTATTAATTAACTGTACTACAAAAATTATAGCAATGCAAGTCATTGACAAGAAAATACGATCTCTTAAATCTATATTTTGGACACTTTAATAAGACATGTTTTCTTGTTTTGGCCTGTCAACATATACGGTATCTACTGTTTGACAGGTAATATAGAAATGAAACATAATTTATCTGACATGTTTCCTCCTTTTTCTTAACCTTGTCTACGAAGAATTTGAAATAGTAACTTGAAAGAGTTGGTTTTCTGAAACGATTTCACAGTGATTTATTCCCTATATATTAAATAAAGAATTAAATATTTGAATTCTGGAAATAACAAATGACTTTTGATGCGAAGTCATCGTACACAGTTTCGTTATTGTTATAGAACGATCGAGTTATGTATGCTTCATTTTCTAAATGTAAATATCTAACTTCCCCTTTTAAATATATTAGAACAAAATCATGATAAACTGTAGACAGCAGAATAAATTTTTGTCTACAGCATCGTGAAGTCACGCTTTTCTAACGTGTTTCCTCATACACTAATGGGAGGTATGTACGGTTGATAACATCTGATACAATATTCTCATAGCTTTGAAGTCCTTTTGTCTGACAATTCATTCTTGCACCGTTCAGTTACTCCAGATATTTTCTACATAATCAAACAATGGAAGTATGTAAGATTTTTACATTCTTTACAAAAGACAAACGATCTAATGATCTTCATATCAAACTTTAAGTTTTAGTTTTCTTCAAAGCATCTTCAGTCAAATATTTTACACATGTATATACCAAGAGGTTTCATTGGACGAGACCTAAATGTGAGTATTGGAATTCAAGCTGAATAACTATAACTATCATATATGAAGCATGTTGTAACTTGGGTTCCCTTTACTTTATAGATGCAATTATTTTGTTTTTATTTGCTTTAAATATATCAACCAGTGTTTAGAACTAATATGTACCTTTCGAATAACCGTTTTGTTGTGTTCAACAAATCTATTTTGCATTTTCGAAAATTGTATATGAATATGCCACAGCCAAAGTTTGTGTGTTCTGGAATTTTGATTTTTAACATAACTTGAACAACTTTTCAGTCATAATGCTGCGATGTCTGCAGTGTGACAGTTTATTGTGATGTCTAGCTCTGGGCATCATGCCGCAGACATGAAGCACCATGTCCCACCCAGTCACAATATCCTGACACCTGGCCGGCCAGTCCTAACACTGATCTCTTAATGCTGAGCGCCTAGCGAGGCGGCTGTTAGAACCATTATTCTAAGATTTTGGTATGACTCGGCTGGGGTTTGAACCCGCAACCTCCCGCATCCGAAGCGGACGCAGTAACCACTAGGCCACCGCAGCGGTCCTCAAGGCCAAAGTTAAGCTAAATTAATGACTGCATATTACTTACAATGTATTTACAATTTCATTTAGATATGTTGATAAGTGTGTTGCTCCATAATTAGTTTCCTCGCTATATATGTTGAACTAATCATTAGAAGCGATTTAGATTTAAACAGGATTTGACTGTATGCAGTATAAACTCTCTTAACAGTTCTCAAAGAACAGAGTACATGGCAACAATATGTTGTACATAAAAAAGATGTAGCAGTGGGAATACGATAATGTACCTTGATAATTATTGAAATATACATTTTTTGCTTTAAATATTGTTTTACCAACAAGTGCTATTCTTATTTATATAATTATTTTCAGATATTTGATCAAGATGGCGAAATTAGGGAGCAGGCTGCATTGATGAGTAACTCTTCCATGGCTATCAGAACGAGCAAGGAAGATGAATTTGGGGTCATGTTTTTGTGGCAGTTTGACTGGCAGAAGAAAAACTGAGACACTATCGTCGGTAACTACAATAAGTGAACAGATTTTAAACGCAGTTGAGCAAAATAAAAAATGAGCTATAGATCTGAAATAATTTTTTTCATAACCATCATTTTTTGTTAATGAATAAGACGGATAATTACCAAGAACCCTCCCCAGCTTCGGCCCTTGGGCTTCGTATTCTGGTCTTTTAGGCCATCATCGTCGCCCTGGGCGCCATTGACGCCACTAGCCCCAGGCGCCTTTAACCCTTAGTACTTCACTGCATGGGGGAGTTTAGTGCCTGATAGAGAATCACCATCATGATTATATGCATGGTATAAATGCAACGTGTTCACATCTTTTGTTGATAACAACGACTTGATATCACTGAAAAAGCCAAATTTAAATAAATGTCTCTTCATCACGTTTGAGCTATGCAGAGAACTCTTGACTATATAATTGTCAACAGGAGAATGCTAGATTAGGTTGCAGATTGTGAATTTTTTTCAAACCACGATACGTGCATAGCTTCAGATTATCATGCTATGCGTAGCGCCTTTACTTTTGCGGCTGGCATAGTATCAATGTCCTCGTTTCCCACATTTCCATCACGATCCTGGTCTAAATGTGGAGCTGAGAAACTAATAGTCTATCAACATGAAATAGATAGACTATTACAAGCTCTCCCAATCGCCCCAACAAATAGAAAACATTCCTAGCAAATTAATTTCTGCAATGAAGGATGTAGCCTTTCAGGACGTACCATCGAAAACGTTTAATCCTCACAAAAAACCCTATTGGTCACCTGAACTTAAGAAAGCTATATATAAAAGGAGGGCCGCGAATGCATGCCCATGAATCTTACAAGCAATATAAAACTGCAAAAGGGCAAATTAGAAATGCTGAAGAATTTGCGATAACGGCTAACGAATAAGCAAATTTCAATGACTTCGATGAAGCAGCCGAATTAGACTTTAGGCTTATTTGGAAGCTGTACAACATAACAAGGGCAAATATTCCAAATGTTGTTTTGAATTAAAATATGACGGCATATTAGCGTCTGCTCCGGATGAAATAACTCGGTTTTTCGCTAAATATTTTTCTAAATTGTACACTCCAT
Source organism: Megalonaias nervosa (assembly GCA_016617855.1). Lineage (NCBI taxonomy): Eukaryota > Metazoa > Mollusca > Bivalvia > Unionida > Unionidae > Megalonaias > Megalonaias nervosa. The sequence continues at coordinate 7,338 of JAECUM010029581.1, forward strand.
TTACAGACATATTTGTAAATCATAAACAAACTGTTGAGCCTATCTCAAGAACAAAATTTAATTGTGAAGAAATAGCCTCTGTTATCAAGCAGCTAAAACTTAGGAAAGCCCAGCAAAGTGATGGTATTCAAAATTAACAATCATGTTACGGGAGAAACAACTCACAGAATTAATCATAATGCTTTTGAACGTAGTAATAGACCAGTATTACATTGCGATTGGATAGTAGGGTTAATTGTGTCTATATTTAAAGGTGGAGAGAAATTTAAAGCTGACCGTGACAATTAGCTATTTCCCTTTAACCTGTATTTTACAAGCTATTTGAAAAGTGCTTATTCTACAGAATGACTAGATTGTGTAATAGTACTATATATAACTTCCCTAATACCGAGTAACAGGGTTTCAAAAGGGACTGAGTAGCATAACAGCATCCTTCAATTTACACAAAGCTATTTTTTTTCACTTTACTAGGTTCAAGAGGGTTTGCAACTTTCTAAGATATTCAAAAGACATTCGACACTGCGAATCACGCCCGACTCCGGAGTCTTCCTAAAACTCAGAAAAACTGGGTATCAAAGGAAAGATTGCATACGTAATAAAGGAATCGTACTCAAATATGCAAAGCATTGTCCTGAGATGAATGAATCAAAATAAGGACCTTTTCTAATAGAACGCGGCATTCGGCAGGGAGTTGTTTCTTTATCAACATTCTTATATATTGTTTACATTAATAACCTTCTGCAAGAATTACAGGAGTCCAAATTAGGGCTACTTGCTGTATCCATTCCATCTGGAAATTTAGCACTAGCGAATGATTTAACTCTGCTTGCAAACTTACCAATCCATTTGCAAAAGATGTTTATATATGTAACAGATACCCCCTGAAATGGAACTTAGCCTTCAACGTTAATAAAAGTTGTGTATTAGTTTTTAGCAAGGATAGACAAACAGCATGAGAGAGATTTAAATGGAAAATAGGCACCCATACTATACCTATTGTAAATGAAACCGGACATGTTGGAATTCCTCTTAGTTTCGGGGCCCCGTGAGGCCGAGTGGTCTAAAGTGCTCACCGTTACGGATCACTGCCATCTCACCTATGCCTGCGTGGGTTCAAGTCTCGGGCTCGGCCAATGTGGGTACGTGAGAAAGCTTGCTAGTAGCTTCTCGTAGGTCTGTGGTTCTTTCCGGGGTTTTTGCGGGTTCTTTCTCTACCATTTATACTGGCCGCCATGTATAGCCTATCTTGTGCTGAAAAATGGCGTTAAACCCTATTACAGCAACAACAAAATCCTCTTAGTTCCGATATGAAATGTTTGACAAAAGTAGACAGGACTTGTACTAAAGGCAGAAAATCGTTTATTCTCTGGCAAAAATGAAGCTAGAGCCAATCCGCTTACCTTCCTCAGTTTGTATAAAACAATTATAATACCACGAATCCCTTATGACTGTGAGGTTTGGTCGAATATCAGACAAATAAGACTTACGAAAGCTCGATGTATTTCAGCATAATTGCATCAAACATCATAAGGATTTCCTCAAATCAAACCTTTAAGAATGAGCGAAAGTTTGCTCAGGATAAAGAGAATTGATCCAAGGAAACTAAACGTTTTTGCCACATTATGCCATCTTCCAAAAAATGTAACATCTAAAACAGAACTTTTATTCAGATTATACTAGGAAACATGTTACATAACAGAAAAGATTTATTCCCAATATATGTAGCATTTTGCACAAAATAATATTTATGAATTTATTGAAATTTGTTTTAGAGAAAATATATTTCCAGGAGAAATATTAAGGAAACAAATTATTAAACATAACTACTCATAAGTATACAAACGAGTGATTTTCGAACATGTGCCACACCGATAAGTCCTACAAAAGATTAAAAAAATGTTCATACTTCAATAAAACCCTAAATTTTATGGTAAACTCCAAAAACAACAATAGAAATATAGATAATTTCAAACGTTTTGATCACTGTTCCAGTTAATACCATACCAGTTTGTAAGCATTGCAGCTCTTCTGACACAGATATAATAATCCATGCACTTATTTGCCTTTTACCCACTCAGCGACAAATATAACTATTCTGGACACATATAAGTAATAAAACATTCGTCTTGGTATGCTCCTTCATAATATATCAGATGAGGACATTATTCAATATCTCCTGGGTAGGGAATGTCCCAACGGTATCGTCCTAGACAAGCCCAAAATAGTAAGAAATATTAGAATGTCTGTTTCAGTGTTCTCTGCTTCTGTAATACATGGATTCTTTTCTTAGTAATAAGATCAGTTTTCAAATTATCAAGATTTGGAAGACTCGTGATATTATAAAACATGAAAGTCGTATCTCCTTGCACGCTTTTTCCGTCCTAAAATAGAACTATCCCTGCCCATTCCAAACTTAACTGAGAAACATTTCCGCCATTTCCGCCAATTGGCAGGCCTCCTATCAGGTGTTTAAATCTCAGTCACTAATAACTGGAGGAATAATAGCTCCGTTCATTACGCATTTCCTTAACTGCTGTGTTAAAGATAGCATATACGGTCCATCAAATGTTATTCACTATGTCTTTACCAATCGTAACAAGCCATTTCACCAGAAACATTGTGTTCTAATATATGCCTTTTATATATAAATGCGAAACCAGGCTGTAAGAGTGACTGTAGGAAGATTATCGGAAATTAATAAGAAGGATATACTAATGAGCAAATATACATGGATGTCAACTTGCTTCCCTCCATTTTCAAGCGTGAAAAATTGGGCAATAGATATCAACTAAGGTTTTTGAAAGTCTCGTATCTTCTAAACCACTTTCTGTATTCAACTGAAAATTTGTGGTGGTAATACGTCGACAGTTTGTGTCCCGTTATGCTATGAGTTTCAATCTCCTCTGCGTAAGCAGAAAGCTTCGCCATGATACGGAATATCACTTTAATACGAGTGCACAAATAGAAGGATTTTTCAAAACCTTAAAAATTGGACACTTTTACGTTGACAAAATTTAAATCAAAAGAAATAATTTTGTGCATCTTTCCAAGGTAGCAAACGATTTATAATGTGTAGAGCGTTAGGAGTGTATGTTTTACATTCCATAAAAATACCATAAAATGACTATATACTGAGTGGTACTGTGGAATTATCCATATAATATTGATTGCAGGGTTACTGCTTGCCGGTTCTAGTTATCTAACATGATAATTTTTAAATTAGAGTGGGAGAATAATTTTTTCAATGACCGGTCATGTTAATGAGAGAAAAGTAAATAAAGTTAATATTTTTAAGTCATAAACAGCTTCAGATGTAGAGATTATCAAGACATTAAAATATTACCGTGTTCCCAATCCAAAATCTAGTCATACATAATTCATAGAATTAATACCACTAGACAACATCATCAGTGTCAATGTGCAGCTAAAACAACAGTTTAAATTTTCCCATATATTGTTCTTCCTTTGTTTTCGTCTCAAGGGAGCCGTACGCAACGGTATCGGAATCGGCGTTACTTTATTATGCCTAATTTTGTTTCCACTTGGCTCGTTATATTTCCGAAATTTGATGCAGCTATTGATGTGAATAATGGTGTCAATATGAGACATGATTCTTGATATAGGATATCGTGAATATATACAAAACAAGCTGTAATGAATGATTAACTGATCAATTTTCAAGCATTGTATTAAAATCTGCCAATGACCGAGTCCAAATAAATGAAGTTGAAATATGAAAACCATGACATTATCAAGAAACACATTTATAGAAGTAAATATCCAAACACGAGCAAGGTGAACAGACACGAGGAACTTGGATAAATATTGAATACAGGAGTCCTATTCCATTCTTAGTTTGAGGGTGTTCTGGGTTCTGTTGACTGTATTTGTATAGAGATTACACAAGAATGTTATTATTCCATATTTAACTGCAAATATACTTACTCGATTAAACTATAGACGTGTGTTAATAATACGGAAAAAATATCCAAAACGTTGGAGCCACGTGGTTCAGGTGCTAGTGTGTTCGAATGTATCTATCGGATCAACCTGTGTCGTGTTGTGCCTTAGGCAGTGATATCTGTACTCCAATTACCGTGGCACTAAGTAGCCTACTCGTGCTGATGTGCCGTAAAATCAGCATCAACAAAACCCCAGCCTAACACTCCAGTGCTGACTTAACGAGTGGTTAACGTGCCAGAGTCCTTACCGAAAGGGTACGGGGTTTGAGTTCTACCATGAGATCAGCCCAGGTCGGTTACAGTTTTCGAATATTTACCAGGTATATTATTAATAGATAACCCACAGAAAGTTACCAGATTGTAACGCAGATTTAAGAAACGGGTTTCATATATACATGCAATTTCCGTCGAGCTTTTCTTTGAGTTCCTTTACAGCTTTTTCTCCCTTTTTTCCTTTTTATTTTATTTTTCCTTCGTCTTATCAGTGTTTCATAAAGAGAGGATCTCAAATGGGTAACGATTTAATATTGAATTTATGAAACGAATTGAATAATGTCCAGCTTTTGCGAGCCTTGGCGAGCAAAAGCTGGACATTATTTAACGAGTTTCATAAATTTAATATTAAATCGTTACCCATTTGAGATTCTTTTTATCACATAGTTTTATTTCAGTAGAAATTATTTAGATAGAAAGAAGAACGAATAATTTCGTTCATTCTGATAGACACTGTACCTTTCATTTGTTGTGCGTAAAAAAAAAGTCCCAAACAAAGTTGAAATAATAAAAGTATATGATGCATTTTGATAATTATAAATCAAAGAATAACTGTCCATCCAAATAAACAGAACATTTTACAAAAGGCAAAACATTTGTTAACACAAAATGTCTAATGCGTGTGATGTCACATTGTTTGATACGGTGCACAGTATCGGTTGGGTTGGTCTACACAACACAGTGACAATGTTTACGTTGAAATTTTCCACATCACAAATAAACGTTACATTGTTGAGATATTTTTGTGAGAAGATTACTGGATGCAGAAATACACATATATACGGCAATGTATTTGTGACCGGATATTTGCAGTATTTGATTCGAAACATTGGATTGTACAGAAGACGTAAACAAATCTATTTTTGAGTCGGACTTGGATTACATATCTACCGCGTAAATATGCTGTGTTTGGATAAGTTCTGTCAGTTGGGGAGACCGGTTTATGTCTACATTCTTCTGTAACCAAAGGTGAGTTTATTTACTTCAGTACGTTCACATTTAAACCAAGCTTGTATATAGGGTCGATTCCATGCTAGAGATACACCGCCCATCCATCCCCACCCCCACCCTCGTTATGCTCTAAGCAATAGTTTTACTTGTTGTTATTGTTCTTGTCTTGGGGGTTTTGCCATTTTTCATGTTTTGATATGTTTTACATGACATAACAAACCCCTGTGGGGGTAAAATGACAATATTGAGACTGGACGAGACCATTTTTTTTTTCCAATTCCCTTTCGCGAGTCGAATCAAAATATGGCGGCCAAAAATGTTCATTCAAAACAAACAATTCCAGAAGGCGGGGTTAAAAAAGTTTTCCCACGATCGCAGCCAATCAGTAAAGAGAATACTGCACAAGAATTTCATGGGCTTATTTGGACCAATCAGAATCACATAGAGTGATATGTTCACACGTATAATATCAAAATTATGAAACTGCACACACTGTAGGCGAAGTGTACCGACTATGTGATAATATTTTGTTATGGCTTTTCTTTGCTGTAGTTCAATTTTGTAACTTGTAATTAACTATATAAAAAAAATACGTATGATATGTACCCACCCCTCTCCCGTAAATCCGTAAATATTGGACTTGTTTTTGACAAGTACAGGATTCAGTGATTTGTGACAAATGCTGTTGTTCTGGTTAAATTCTCTAGTCCATATATATGCTTCGTTGCAAGAACTGCGTTAAAAATGTTCACATTTTCACTCTTTACTCATGTCGTAATGGTTGTAGTGGTTTCCTCATGAATAGATTTCGATTTTAAAATAGCCCTTGGTCTTGAATGCACCCCTGGTTTAATAACAATATCAGTTATAACTGAAACTCTAATTAACCTACTTGGCAAGCATTTTGTAGCAAATCAAGGAATCGTTTTCGTTTTGCCAAGGCATTTTGAACTTCTAAGAATACAGATCTGTAATCTATACATTACCTAGCTAATATCCATATCATTATTTGATGATCTGTCGATTCATCGTTCTTGATAATAAAGCTAAATGAACTGTCAGCCATATATATGTCCAGCATTAGCAATCAAATAAGTACAATGTTGTACTTGGTCATAAAAGTTAATTGTTATTCAAAAACAATTCGACCATTTATGACTCATTATTTCTGAATATTATGCATGAAATACATTCCAAACTTGACTTCTATTCTGAGTTATACGTGTCGATACAACACTTGGGTTATGCTTATCTGCACGATAATTAGGTCATGTTTATCGATACAGCACTTGAGCTAGGGTTATCGGTACGACACTTGGGTTATGCTCATCGGCACCACACTTAATTTATACTTATCGATGCAACATTATGGGTTATACTTATCGATAAGACACTTATGCTTATCGGTACGAAACTTGAGTCATGCTAATCGATACGACAAGTGGAGAAAAGTTTTATGCACAAGTTAAAGAGTTGAAATGAGAAACAAAGTTTGCCTAGTCCAAGGAGTCCTTCCTGTGCTTCTTATGGGGTATATTTTGTCTTTCAATAAATTTATTATCCCTTGAATGCAAGTGAGTTTTCAGGTTGTATCGATTTAAATTCTGATATACGTTCTGTTAAGATCTGTCTCAAGTATGTCACGTGATTCAGATTACTACTATTTGTTTTACTAACCACGCATGAAGTTGAGATCGCACGTGAAAGATAAGAATTTTTTCTAGGGGGTGGGGAAGAGGATGGGGGGATATAATTTAATGGCTGTTTAATACTAAACAGAGTTAGTGTATTTCTCAATGACGGTGATCCTTTCTGATGTGCCCACATTACAGTATACAATAAAAATTAGTACGCTAAACTCGCCATAAAGGTCAAAACTTTCACAATCATAGATTTTTTTGACACGACTGAAAAAAAATATCATTCAGGTCAATAGTAAATACAAAATGCAACTACTTGATTCAGATCTGGTTCTTTATCTTCGTGTATTGTCGTGGTTTACACGAACCTACTTCAATACGCCGTCAGTAGTAGTGGGATAGTATAGGGACAATGGGAAAATACATTACGGACCCCCCTCCCCAAAGGGATAGTATGGGGACACGATTTATAGGGACAGAAAATCACTCTAGGATAGTATAGTGACAATGGGAATTTTGTATAGCGACAAGAGGAATGGAACAGGTAGGGTGACGTCACGGTGCTAGAGATTGGTAACAATGTAGCTAGTGGCTGACCTGAATACGCGTGGCTACCACTCTACGTAGAGACAAACACAACAGAGACAGAGACAGACATATACTAATACAAGCCCGAGATTTATATATAAAGCATTACCTAGACCTGAAATTATGTTGGCGGTGTTCAGAAATTTGCATAATTATAATGATGCTATAAATAGTTATAATCAAGGAAAAGACTAACGCCACAATGGATGTGACTAAAAGTAACGCTAAAATTACGAAATTGTCCCAGAATTTAACGGAGACTAAACATGTCCCTGAACATTAGGTTACATTGGTTTAGACTAAAAGTAGTACTAAAATTACGACATTGTCCCGGACTACAGCGGAGACTAAGAAAATCTGGAACATTAATATTCAAATGACTGTGACTAAAAGTAACGCTAAAATTACGAAATTGTCCCAGAATTTAACGGAGACTGAACATATCCCAGAAGATTAAATTATATTTGTTTAGTCTAAAAGTAGTACTAAGATTACCAAAATGTCCCAAACTCTAGTGGGGACTGAGAAAAACTCCGGAAGATTGTATTCAGATTGCGGTGACTTAAAATATTGCACTAATTTTCGGAAAAATTTAGCGGACTTGAATGGAAACTGATAACTAGCCAGATATTTTGGTTGTCAGAAATGGCAAAGACAAAGTGTAGCACTAAATTCTGAAATTGCACCGGACTTTAGCGGAGACTGAAAATAATCCATAGATAAATTTTAAAAATGTTACCAAGACTTAAAGTAGTACTGAAATTATTTAAACTCATACCGACCTTCGCGGAAACTGAAAAATTGTAAATAAAAAATTAAAATAGGGGATACTATAGCGTCAATTGGAATTAGCATTACGGGACCCTACTTTTACTACTATAGCGTCAAGATTTATAGCGTCAATGGGAATTAGCATTACGGGACCCTACTTTTTCTACTATAGCGTCAAGATTTATATCGTCAATGGGAATTAGCATTACGGGACCCTACTTTGTACTATAGCGTCAAGATTTATAGCGTCAAATGGCACACCCTGGGACACTATAGCGTCAATGGGTATTTTGTATGGGAACAATAGGAATGGAACAGGTAGGGAGGGTTACGTCACGGTACTGGAAACTTGCAACAGAGAACAATGTTTTTGTGAGTTAAACATAAATTATACAACAACTAAAAAACTTTTTTAGGCAAGAAAGAATAAATCTTTTTGAGGCCGTGGAGTGGCCCTGAAAAGGGTCTTTGTCGCGAATGCATAAAATACACCATACTTACTATCGACACCGACGAACGATAATGCATAAAACACACACATATATATCATCCACACCAACGAATGAGAATGCATAAAACATATCATACTTACTATCCACACCAACGAACGAGAATGCATAAAACACACCGTTCTTACTATCCACACCAACGAACGAGAACGCATAAAACACCCATATATACTATCCACACCAACGAATGAGAACGCATAAAACACACACATACTTACTATCCACACCAACAAACGAGAATGCATAAAACATACACATACTTACTATCGACACCAACAAATGAGAATGCATAAAACACCACATTATCTACTATCCACACAAACGCTAGGCGAACGCAAATAACACACATTCTACTATCCACAAAACGCTAGGCGAACGCATAAAACACACATTCTACTATCCAGAAAAACGCTAGGCGAACGCATAAAACACACCCATAGATACTATCCACACCAACGAACGCGAACGCATATAAAACACACTATACTATTCACACAAACGGGAAGAGAAGACAAACACACCCATATCTACTATCCACACAAACGTACTGGAACGCAAACACACACACACACAACAGTAAATGAGTGAGTGTTTATAGTCACACTACTCTACATTCACAAGAATTGGCAACTTGAATAGTGTCTCTTTTCTAGAGATCTGGTTAGCCCTGAGAAGGGCTGTTTTTCGTTTAACTCCAAATTCACCTGGCTAATGGTGACACCTTCCTGGCCTGGTACCACACACACAACGTCTGCTCCAGTCATTCTCCCAATTGACGCGTGTGGTTGGGAGCGAAGAGGGAGGTTGACTGGCTTCACTCTCCCAGTCTTCACTTTCAGGGATTCTGAAGACTTCCCTCTGTCTTCTATACCAGAGTCGAGGATGTTGTTGTTGTGGCTGTGGCTGTGGTTGAGGTAGCGGTACTGTTTGTAGAGGTGTCCTCACCTCAGGTTTGACCTCATACTGAGGTTTCATGATGAGTTGAGGCAGGATCAATCGCTTCTTTTCCTTCTCCTCTTCTTTCTTCTTTCTTTCCTCCTCTTCCTCAAGTCTGGCACTTTCTGCAACGGCCTCCATGGCCAGCTCACCCACGAGTCGCCTGGCATACTCCAGGTGCATTTGGAGTTCAAGCAATTTAGCAATTCTGCTATTCATTTTCAGTGTTGATACGTCAACGATGGGTAGCCAGACTGACAATCGCGTCGCATTATATATACTTGAAGCACGGTCGTGAAGGAAAACATCCCAGGTACCAAAACTTACCATCACATCAAACGCGCGGACCTAAAAGAAACCACTGTACTAAAAGATGACGTTGACCGTCTCGGTGAGAGCTTCTGCAAACTGAAGTTCCACATGCAATTGACCGGATTTTATAGGGTGGAAATGTCCCTCATCGCTGCCTTGGTCTGGAGTGAAATCAGAGGCCCACAAAGTGTAACCTCCTACCTAATCTTCGTACCAAATACCGTGACTGGTGTTGGTCCCTAGTTGCCCCGTAGCTTCGTACAGGGACAAGTACGATCTCAAGTAATTTTTCTGGGCAAAGTTAGGTTCGAAGGGTCTGGTACACAAGGTCTTGCCATCGCGACTGACTTCAATCTTCGACACTTTGTAGTGCTTAAACTAGAAAGAATTTTGATCGTGGGCTCCGTTGAAGGCTGTGTTGCTGACGATACCAACGATTAAACGTTTGGGTAACTGTCCTTGGAACAGGTGATCTTCGATCTTGGATCGGAGTCCAGCAGCAATGGTGAACGTTTTCACTTCTACGCGTCGTATCGGATACTTGGCGGTCGATCTGCTCAATGTGTGACTGATGTCGTATCCCGCTTTAGGTAACACTTCTACACGACGCACGTAAAGTCTGGCTTCTTGGATGATGGTTTTGTACTCGTTGGCATGAGTCATCAGATGAAAAGCGACACTGCTGAGATTGAGTCTCAGGCGAATATCCACTCCGTTGAGCAAATACCTTTCTTGCAACCACATGTCCAAATGCAAACGATCCATCAGCTCTAAATTACGACCTTGCAGGATTTTCTTTCGATGGTTGTTAAAGCCCACACTCTGAAGATCGTCATCGGCTGTCAGGGCTGTGTCGTTAAACTTGTTCTCACCTGCGGTGTCAGGTTTCCAAACTACTCAAGCATCCAGATTAGTGTTCTTGGCCTCTTTGCCATACGTCAAGAGATTTTCCAGGTACGCTTGGCAAGGGTAAGTATCCATGCTACTGCTGACCAGTTTGTTATTCAAGTACAAATCTACTTCGCTGAACAAGGAATGCACGAAATTGTTGACGGGAGCTACTCTAGCATCTTCTCCCGGATTGGTGTTGTCTGTTTTGATTACTTTGAGTTTCAGATACAAGTAACTGCTATTCAGATCGATGTAATCTTCGGGTTGTCCTTTGATTTCAAACTCGATGGGAGCTGAATCCGTCAAAGAGGAGACGGGATGAAATTCGACCCATTAGGATTCTTGCATTGTCATCATGGTGGGTGGCATGGCAAACAGATCCAGTTCCGACTTGGAACAAGCGCAAGACTCTCGGTGCATCATTTTCTCTGATTTAATAATAAAAAACGTCTAACTCTCGGACAGTTTTTCTTTTCTAAGTCTTTCTAGCTCTAGGGGTGTGAAGTCCTCTGAAGGGGTGTTTTCGTCGTCTTTTTCTGCCTTGACCTTGCTGTGGCGTCAGGGAGGCAGGAATGCCTGACTCGGCATTGCCCAGGGCATTTATAGGAGTTTCTCGCCGACCCAAAAGGTCTTTGCCCGTTTGAAGCAAGACATTTTTTCTGCTCTCAAGAAAGCTTCTTTGGGGTTTTGTTTGTCAATGATGACATTTTAGAGAAATTCTTTACCTTGCGTCAACGCGGCATCTTTTAAGGCGTGCAATCCCCGTGTCACCATCGGTTTCAAAACGGGAACCACTGTACGAAAGTCCGATTTGAGCATATCACCTAAACCATGTCCTCGCTGTCGAGCGACTCCTTGGTACACAGGATACATGACTGACAAAAAGTTAGAGTAATCGTTTTCGAAAATGGAGTTTCACTGTGACTTTCCCTTTTGTGAATGGAATATTTTGTCCCAGATCTCCTTTTATAGTAATGTTGACAGTGTCGAAATACGGCTTACTGACGGACAAATAGTGAGGATGTACAAATTCGCGGTGAACGTGATAGGCGTTTCCACCTTCCTCGTCAGCGTTCGTGGCAGAATCCACTTTGAAAGGAATGACACGCAGTAACGGTACGGAGGTGTGTCCCACCACATTGTACTCCGCCACATCGGAGTACACAAAAATCAGATTCAGTCCTTGGTTCATTTCTACAGGGAATCTAAAATATTTCGCAAAATCCGAGTTACCGGTCACGGCTGGTATTTCGTTTTTCATCTTGATCAACTTGGTGTCTCCACCTAAAATATCATACAATTCAGGGCAAAATGTAATGGCCAATACTTTGTCCTCTGAAAATTTCATCATAAGACGACGAGCTATTTTGTGGTACTCGAGGGTGATACTTTTTCAGGTTCTCTCCAAGGCTTTGGCAAACACGGCATTGAATTTGGTAGAAATCGTGTTCACCAAATGTTGACCACTAAACTAATAACCTGCAGGAATGGTCAACAGATAGGTGAATCGTTTAGTTTTGGGGTCTTGTGATTTCATAGAGTCAGCTACACTGCTACGTTCATCCAAGTGTTGTTGCACTTGCTCGTCATAAACTTCTACCGTAAAAGTGTTTTGATTTTCGACAATGTTTTTGATTTGTGTAGGGTGAATCATTTCCAGTAAAGCAATTTCCCAATAGGCTTCGTGATCCAATTGGATAGTCTGAGGTAATTTGGCCGTGTAACTGCATAAGATGTTATTGGGAAACACCTCCATGGAACTGTCACTGGGTAACGTTAAGTAAAATTGGTTGTTCATAATTCCAGAGTTCTAGTGTCCGAGGAGTCACTGGAAGTCAGAGGAGTGTCTTAAAGAGGATGGTTAGGGTGACTCTTGGAAGGGGGACTAACGTTGGACACAAGACTCCCATTGTTGTTTCCGTTGGAGGAATATTTCAGAGACGGATTGGGAAGAAGGTAACCAATGCTAAGTAAAATGGTCCACAATTGTTTGTCTCCTTGTTGTAAACTCAAATTGGCAATGGCAGCACCGATGACACAATACACCACAAAGATTTGGCAGAAAAAGACGATTTGCGTTTTAGGCACACGTTCTCCACACCACAACCACAAGGGTTGCTTTTGTAGATCTTGCAGAGAAGAACTGGGCGATGGAGTGGTTACTGCAGTAGCTGAGGCTGTGTTGAAGGGCATGATGGTCACTTCTTTTTATAGTCAATGAGTTGTGAAGCGTCGACCCAAGAGTCAAAACTGGGAGGACATCCTTTCCAACGTACTTTGACTTCTTTGACATGTCGTTTTCCCACTTTTCGGGTTCTTCGAACGAGAATGCTTTCGATCTCGTACACGTCGTCTTCTTTTTTGGTCACACGTTGTAACTCGGGCAAGTAAAACGTTGCTTTTAACACTTCCCCGTTCATGTCTTCCAATTTATAGATGGGAGGATGACGGCCACGCACACTTTCGGTGACACGAAACAGTTCGGTGGTTCAGTTGGGTAAGTAACCTTTGTCGAAAGTGCGTTTGGTTTTGCCAATGCGCACATAATCTCCTGATGCTAACACTCCACCTTTCTTGGGGACAGTCACTGTTGGGGACGTACCAAACAGGCGCTCGAAGACGGTCACTTCGTTGTCGGGAGTCACTTTTGGGGGGCACGTCCGATGCTCTGATGGTAAGATTGGTTGTACGATTGGACGAGGTGTGGCAGGACATCGATGTACTTGAAAGTGTGTTGATGTGTAAAATATTTCCACATGCGTTCTTTTAAGGTGCGTTGAAAACGTTCCACGATGCTAGCTTTGGTTTCGGGATTCTCGGTGTTGAAAAAATGAATGTCACGTTTCTTCAATTCTTTTTGGAAAGCTTGGTTTAGAAATTCGGTGTCTTTGTCAGTTTGCCATCGAAGTGGGTGACGTCTGCTTTGTTTCAACACCAGTTTGAGGGCTCGCACTAATTCACTGCTCGATTTGGAAGTCAATGGCACGACCCAAGCAAATTTGGAAAAGACGTCGATGACACAAAACAAATATTTGTAACCACGATTGTAGGTGGCCAAATGAGAGACATCAGCTAAATCGGTTTGTCATTGATGATCGATTCCCTCCACTCGGGTGCGACTTCTGGAAAATTTTCGTTGAATGGGTTTGTGTAAGGTGTACGTGGCTTGTTCTTGTAACCAGCGTTGCACTTGAGGTAAACGAACACTTTTCAGTCACGTTTTGGCAGCACGATACAATTTTTGAACTCCTCCGTAACCTGCAGGATGGGATGGATCGTTGTAAATGCTGGTTAACACCTTCTCCATTTTTTTAAAATAAGTGATCCACTCTTCGCTGATGCTACTCTGAAGTGGTTTAGAAACGGCTTTACGTGTCCGATGTGCCACGGGTGTAGAAGTTGAAGGTAGTGGTGGTGGTGGTGGTGGTAATGGGATGGCTTTGGTCTTCTTTTCTTTTTTCACTTCTGGTTTCCCTTCTTTCTTTTTCACTTCTGTCGAAGGAGGAGTGGACATCATCTTTTTAACCCAAGCTTTAAGTTCTTCTCGTTGGGGTGTAGGGGACGGGGTGAACAAGGACGCTGCAATCTTACTAGGGATGGGAGCTGCTGACAGTGTTTGAAAAACATCTCTTGCCTCTTCTTCCTCAGGCAACCGTGGGGCTGCATCTGTCTTGACCACTGGAGGTGGTAGTGGTGTTGGTGAACTTTTCATCAAGGCCTTAAAATCTTTCAGAGTGGGTAGAGCTGTTTCGTCTAAAGCTTTCTGGTGAAAGAGTTGAAGTCGTTGCAACAAGTGACCGTACCGTTGAGATTTTTCCGTTTCTGACAAATCGCTGAGATCCATCAAGGATTGCAATTCGTGTTGTAACTGGGACATCTCGGTCAAATGAGGATTGGGAGGTAAATGCGGGGTTCGTTGTTCTTGCCAACGATGGTATTCCATCCATCGTTTGTAAGGCACTAAAGCCAGTTTTCGTCCTTCCATCGGATTTCAAGGATCGCATCTGAGATCTTTTGAATCCAAAGGTCCCTTTTATCTTCTTGGACCTGTTTATCTTCATCCTCCCAACATGTTTCCCATCGTTCCCAATAGTCCTTTCAGCAAGGGTCCTCCTATTGTTCCCATTACTCGTTTCAGCAACATGGGCAAAAAGGGCAAAATTCCTCAGCGTTGCACCAACATCTTTTTCTTTTGACCAATGGGTATTTTCTTTAGGACCATTTGGTGAAGAACGTGTCGATGTTTGGCTAAGCATTCTTTCTGGTGTTTAGACAACGGTATTGTGCCTTTCAAGACATTCAGACAACATTCGCACACGGTATCGATGACGTCTTTGGAGGCAGTTTGATTGAGTTTTTTTCGAATGGGTGGAGGAGTTTTGGACAGGACAGACAACATGTCCCAATGTTTGGCTAAACGAGGTGGCAGTCCTTTCCTTTTCTTTCCTTTGGGGGTAGAAGAGGAATGTATTTTTTGGGGTGACATCTTTCTCGGTTGGTTCGTTGGTTCCGTGGCACACAGCAAAAAATACACTAACGTCGATGACTTGTCACACGGTCTTTGATCCTTTTTTGGGGACTATCGCTTCGTGTTAAAGGTGACGATGTGTTTTCCAAAATCACCAAAGAATCCCCCTCTTTGGTGACTCCTCTTTTTCTTTGGACGAGTGTGTCTTTTCTTGGGGTGACGTCTATGTTTGGCTAAGCGTTTTTGCGGATGACGAGACTGTCCTTTTCTTTTTCCTTTCTGGACATTAGAACGACGATGAGGAGACATCTTTTGGTGCACAACATACACTAAAGTCCATGGCTTAACATGCGTCCTTTTATCTTATTTTGGCTAGTGGTTATAGATTTAAATAGATTTAAGAGTTTTGATCATGTGTGGTAATAAAAGATTAGGCAACCATCCTCCTCTTTGGTGACTTCTTCTTTTCTTTCAACGAGTGTGTCTTTTCTGGGGGTGACGTCGATGTTTGACTAAGTGTTTTTGTTTTGGACGACGAGACTGTCCTTTTCTTTTTCCTTTTCCTTTTTGGACAGAAAAACGACGATGGTGACGGTGTGCACTTCTTGGTGGGCCATCTTTCGGTGTTCAGGAGCATAACAACACTAAACCTATTGTTTGCCTCGGGTCTTTTTATACTGGAACGCGTCGCCACTGATTGTCTTTACATCGTATCAACTTGATGACAGGCATCACACGTCTTGGAGGAGTTCGCAACGGACTAAATCGGGACAGTTCTTGCTTGGACAAATTCAGTAAACTCTGTAACACACCCGTTCTCTCTTGGACTTTGATTTTGGGGGCAGGTAATTTGTGAGCAGCGGCCACTGCCGCTAAAGAGAAAGAGGGTGTCACCGCTGGAGGAGAAGTTTTTGGAGACACTCTCTTGCGGGTAGAAGCTGTTTTCTGTGGACTTTTCTTTTTCTTTTTCTGAGGCTGTGACCTGGTCTTGACACCGTTGCTCTTTTTCTTTTTCTTCTGGGTACGTTTGAGCGTGGCTTTTTTCTTGGGCAGAACTTTGGGAGCATTGGGATCCCATGTTAAGAGGGAACGAATGATGACACCTCCTAGAGAACTACTTCCTCCAGGTTTCAAAATGATTTGCTTTTTGGTTTGAGTGTCAATGCGAGGATCAGCTAATTGCGTCAAGGCTACTTTGTTTCTCTAAAAAAAACGTTTGGTTTGATGTGGAATCTGAATGATGCCTTGCAGTAATTGACGTGCTGTCACAGTAAACCATCGTAAGACTTCTTTGAGACTAGCTTCTAAGACACGAGCACGTATTTGTGGATTTTTTTCGCGACTGATACCGTACAAAGCACGAATCAATTTAATGGGAAAATGAGACTGAAGGGACGTCATGTTGACGATGTGTGAGACAGAGCCAAAGTGACCGAGGTTTTTATAGACTTTTTTTGGTGATTGTGATTAAGTCGACGAAGGGGACGTGTACACGACAGGCCCTCCGTCTTGGCACCAGTGGTGAAACAGATGGGTACGAAATCGCAAATAATCGGGAGTGGTGGGTTTTAAATCCACGAGTAAATAAGCGTGTGGGGTTTGAGTGGCATCGTCGTACGCATGAGTCAGCCAAAGCGTTCCTAACTGTTTGGCTAAGAATTGTACTTGCGATTTATCTCTAGGGCTTTTAAACAACACCACGTAATGAGCATTGAGACTGATGGTACGATGGGCTTTACTTTGTTTAATTTCTTCTTCGTCTTCTCCTAACATGCCGTCAAAAATAACCAAATGAGTTTGACTAGGGTCAGACACGATTCCGTCGTCTTCCCCAAGAATGCCTTCCACAAAGACGATGGAATCGCCTTGACTTTCTCGCAGAAGGCTGTTCGCCGATTGCCACTCTTTGTAACACCACACTATTCGTTGAGGTGGACGATCGATCAAATGATGTTTATGTTCGATCAAACGTTTGACAAATTCGGTTTTGCCTGAACCGCTAGGTCCAGCAATGAGCATGTTAAAGGGATGGCGAAGATACAAGGCCTCCCAACTAGTCCGATCTACGTGTTCGTCAATGACTTGGACAGTGGAGGAAGAGGAAGCAGAGACAGTAGAGGTAGCCATAGTAGTGTAAGAAATGTTACTTTTGACACGAAGACAGACAAGACAAGAGTTTTTATACTTTTTTTTAGGAGACGTTTGTTGTCATCTTTAATGGTGAACAACACGAAAGACAAAAATACATGAAAGCCAAATGGTTAAGTACATGAATAAAAGACACATCAAAACGATCATAGTGGAATATAAACAAGTCTCTGTACAACATTTGTGGTGATCAAGAGGTGGAATTGTAGGGACAGTGTGTAATGGTCTGAGAGTCTCTACACTCCTTGGCACAGTCACACAAGTGTCTTCCAGGAATGGTCTTTTGGGGATGTCGATAACGGTCCTGTCCTGTCCTGAAGGGAGTGGTAGTCCGTTTTTATACCTCTTTTTGTCGGAGGCAATAAGTGTATTTCTGCAAAGAGATGGTCGTACTCCAGTGGCAAATCTAAATTGTTCAGTCACTAACTTGCACATCACACACCGTTCAGAAGTGTCCTCTTGAACTAAGTTTACACTGTGTAAAAGATTTTGGTAACCCTCTAACTCTTCTTCTCATTCGTTTGTGTGGATATTATATATGTGTATGTTTTATGCGTTCGCGTACGTTGGTGTGGATAGTATATAGGTGTATGTTTATGCATTCTCATTCGTTGGTGTGGATAGTATATGTGTATGTTTTGTGCATTCGCGTTCGTTGGTGTGGATAGTATATATGTGTGTGTTTTATGCATTCGCCTAGCGTTTTGTGGATAGTAGAATGTGTGTTATATGCGTTCGCCTAGCATTTGTGTGGATAGTAGATAATGTGGTGTTTTATGCATTCTCATTCGTTGGTGTGGATAGTATATATGTGTGTGTTTTATGCATTCTCGTTCGTTGGTGTGAATAGTATATATGTGTATGTCTTATGCATTCGCGTTCGTTGGTGTGGATAGTATTTATGGGTGTTTTATGCGTTCGTCTAGCGTTTTTCTGGATAGTAGAATGTGTGTTTTATGCGTTCGCCTAGCGTTTGTGTGGATAGTAGATAATGTGGTGTTTTATGCATTCTCATTCGTTGGTGTGGATAGTAAGAACGGTGTGTTTTATGCATTCTCGTTCGTTGGTGTGGATAGTAAGTATGGTATGTTTTATGCATTCTCATTCGTTGGTGTGGATAGTAAGTATGGTGTGTTTTATGCATTCTCGTTCGTTGGTGTGGATAGTAGGCATGGTATGTTTTATGCATTCTCATTCGTCGGTGTGGATAGTAAGTATGGTGTGTTTTATGCATTCTCGTTCCTTGGTGTGGATAGTAAGTATGGTTTGTTTTATGTATTCGCGACAAAGACCCTTTTCAGGGCCACTCCACGGCCTCGAAAAGATTTATTCTTTCTTGCCTAAAAAAGTTTTTTTAGTTGTTGTATAATTTACGTTTAACTCACAGAAACATTGTTCTCTGTTGCAAGTGTCCAGTGCCGTGACGTCACCCTACCTGTTCCATTCCTATTGTTCCCATACAAAATTCCCATTGACGCTATAGTGTCCCAGGGTGTGCCATTTGACGCTATAAATCTTGACGCTATAGTACAAAGTAGGGTCCCGTAATGCTAATTCCCATGGACGCTATAAATCTTGACGCTATAGTAGAAAAAGTAGGGTCCCGTAATGCTAAGTCCAATGGACGCTATAGTATCCCCTATTTTAATTTTTTATTTACAATTTTTCAGTTTCCGCGAAGGTCGGTATGAGTTTAAATAATTTCAGTACTACTTTAAGTCTTGGTAACATTTTTAAAATTTATCTATGGATTATTTTCAGTCTTCGCTAAAGTCCGGTGCAATTTCAGAATTTAGTGCTACACTTTGTCTTTGCCATTTCTGACAACCAAAGCATCTGGCTAGTTATCAGTTTCCATTCAAGTCCGCTAAATTTTTCGGAAATTTAGTGCAATATTTTAAGTCACGGCAATCTGAATACAATCTTCCGGAGTTTTTCTCAGTCTCCACTAGAGTTTGGGACATTTTGGTAATCTTAGTACTACTTTTAGACTAAGCAAATATAATTTAATCTTCTGGGATATGTTCAGTCTCCGTTAAATTCTGGGACAATTTCGTAATTTTAGCGTTACTTTTAGTCACAGTCATTTGAATATTAATGTTCCAGATTTTCTCAGTCTCCACTGTAGTCCGGGACAATGTCGTAATTTTAGTACTACTTTTAGTCTAAACCAATGTATCCTAATGTTCAGGGACATGTTTAGTCTCCGTTAAATTCTGGGACAATTTCGTAATTTTAGCATTACTTTTAGTCACATCCATTGTGGCGTTAGTCTTTTCCTTGATTATAACTATTTATAGCATCATTATAATTATGCAAATTTCTGAACACCGCCAACATAATTTCAGGTCTAGGTAATGCTTTATATATAAATCTCGGGCTTGTATTAGTATATGTCTGTCTCTGTCTCTGTTGTGTTTGTCTCTACGTAGAGTGGTAGCCACGCGTATTCAGGTCAGCCACTAGCTACATTGTTACCAATCTCCAGCACCGTGACGTCACCCTACCTGTTCCATTCCTCTTGTCGCTATACAAAATTCCCATTGTCAATATATTATCCCAGAGTGATTTTCTGTCCCTATAAATCGTGTCCCCATACTATCCCTTTGGGGAGGGGGGTCCGTAATGTATTTTCCCATTGTCCCTATACTATCCCACTACACTGCTGCCGTCATGCAAAATCTGGTCATGCTTTACTATTTGAGTATAATCAATGAGGGAAAAGGCTGTATGAATTAATGATAACAGCCATGCTGAATAAAGTTCAGTCGGAGACAGAAAGCATAAAATCAGTTTTCGCTTTGAGAAATACTGTCAAAAAGTGTGCAGAAAATATATTTTTCCTCCTTCGCCACGCTGATCTATAGCAAAAACAATCATCTTTGACGTCGTTATCGTTGTTGACGTTTGAGCTCGGTTTTTTAAAAAAAATAGAAAATAAAAAGAAACACGGCATTTTGCTCGAATTTGCGATCTCTGGATTCGAATAAATCTCATCTATACCTTCCCGCTTGGCTATCACAAGAAAACACCTCACGTCAAACTTTAATCTTATGCACTCACCATATAGGTGCATATGATGCATTTTGTGCATATTTTTTACACTTACGATATTCTCATCTGTTTTATTTTATTCAGAGGCGACCACAATCTGTGGATTTTTACTAATTTGTTTCATGCTTTCTCCGTTATTAATACAATGAGAGTTAGACAAATAAACTTATTGTCGTCTAAATGCGTTACGAGGCAGACACCAATACGTCTGGATCAGTTTATTGGCCGCTAATAAATAAACTGAGATAGGACCTTTTTATAAAATGTTGGAAACAGAGTGTAAAATATATTACCATTTTCCGAAGGATACTAAATTAACATTTATCCAAGTCATCATCAATCGTCCTATTTTTAGATTATCTAAAGTGGATAGGTAGGCAATTATCATGTTGTGTCTCGATGATCAATATGCTTATTTGCAATGGGGTGGGTTTTTTGTGTAATATTTTTCGCCTGTACGGGTACAGTTTAGAGAAAGAACGACATAAAAAATAATTAACAGTGCTTCCGAGAGTAATTCAGACTGTTCAGAATGTATTACAAATGCATACTGAATGTGTAAGATAAAGTGACTCCACCCGTTTTTATGTCTGGTTTTTGTCCATTGGTCATAGACAACCTGACTTCGAGTACTATAACCTAAAGAATTATTTCCGACAGCTTCTTCGAGACCAACTCAAGTTGTGTCCGCATCAGTGTGTTTCAATCGGTAGTTCAAAGCAATTGTCATTCATCATTTCATGGCATTACATTTGAACAAAGATATTAACGTGTTATTTCAGGCAACTGCAAGGTAGCCCTCACATTATCAAAATGTTTGTAAATGACTTAATTAGATAGTGACGCACATATATCAAACCCATACAACAGGTTGAAACTTTTGTCCCTCTACACGTTATAAGTTATGATCAATCAATTTATGTGCAAATCTAATATTGGTGCTTCAAATAAAATGTATGTCATTGGAAGGACAAGGTTCTAGGGTCTTTTTCCTTTGACGTGATCAGTTGCAAAAGAAGACCGGAAGGAATAATTGATATTCAAAATGTCTTTATAGTCATAATAAAGATATAGATCATTAATCAATATAAATGATGACATCCCCAAATAGTTCTCGATTTGACATTGAAATTGAATTTACATAGCTGGAATCATTGCTCACGCACAATACCAGTCTAATTATTTATAACCGGAAATGTCATTTTCTGATCTTCGTAACAAAGGCGCAGTTGCCAAACTTCATTTCGAATACTTGTATGGAAGATAAAATTAATAACAATTTTTCTTTGCCAAGACCAAAGTTTCAGAAAAATATGATACTTGCACCTGTACCTGAAGTAATTACAATTTTTACTTAAAATGATGGGGGTCTAGTATTTTTATACCATGATAATGAGTCACAATCATTGGGCCCTTTATGTTAGATCTAGGATGCGTGAAACAAAGGTCATGCGGGTACCACAAGGTAGTCCAAATTCACATGTTCCATTGTGTTTCAAAACCGATCACTTTCATTTAAGCATTATGGGATTGCTGACTACATGCGAGATTTAATTACCTTAAAAATTGAAGAACTTGACAAAGTGTAAATTCTACGCGCCTCCGAACCTGAAGATCTGACAACAGAATTGCTCAAATCAACATAGAAATTTCGCATTTTGCAAAAACACGTCACATATTTTTACAAGGAATGCATACAAACAATGATCCATGATTTGGGCTATTAGGACATTGTTTTTATAGGACTCTGCTTTTCTTCTAACCTAAACTAAAAAATGAGACAAATAAAAAAAAAATATGTTACAACTAAAGTATACGTATACTGGTCAGTACTAAAAGAACTTCAAAAACCTGATACGAAATATATCTTTACATATCAGTCGAAGCGCCTCTTGCAATATTTTGTTCAATTCACATTAATTTAATTGCGTTCAGGCCTGGGTACTTCAAGAAGAATGATACTAAATGTCCTTCTTTTATTGTGTCGAATCTCTATAGTGTAGGAAGCAAAATAGTAAAATTCTCTAACTTGTATGATAGTATTATTTATTCTTATTTTAAAACAAGTATGTGAATGTTATCAAGCATTCCTCTGTAGAATCCAGAGAGAGCACTTTTCGTTCTGATTGGTGTTTATCTCTCTCTCTCTCTCTCTCTCTCTCTCTCTCTCTCTCTCTCTCTCTCTATATA
>JAECUM010029582.1:0-15941 GCA_016617855.1 Megalonaias nervosa
TCGTACTGACTGTGTGAATTTAATGTTGGTGTTGTTGCTGATATTTATTGTCTGCGGTAAAGGATGTGAATGAGAAAGTCTTTGTGTTGTAATCAGAATGGCTTCAGTTTTATCATCATTCATCTGCAGCTTGTTACATGTCATCCATTATTTCACATCGGAAATGCACCTCTCTACGCCTTGGATGGTAGCTTCAACTTCAGTTGGATGGATAGATTTGTATATTTGGGTGTCATCAGCATACAATTGGTGAGACACTGGATGATGATCTATGACACTTGAGAGTGGCTGAGTGTATAGTGTTACGTATATGTAATTAAATTGCTTGTGTGTTAGTTTTAAAATTCTTTTTTATTTTATTTTTGTTTCATTACATTTTATTGTAATGAATATTTTTATCGGATTCGAAATTCTTTTTCAGTAATTCGATATTTTCTTTTAGCAAATGTTGTTTATTTAAGACGTAAAAGTGTTACATGAGAATTATTTTTAGTTAACCTAGTTCGTCTTGGGCTGGCACGAACGTAAACAGGCAGTTAAAATGATTGGTCAGTATCAGGGCCATACTTTCCTTGCGTGATCACCATGTGTAAACAACGTTTATTTATGATTGGTTTTTAAGTGGGGTTACACTGGCGTACGTGATAGATTTCTTGTAGTAAGAGACCACATGACCCATCTCGCGAGACTTGAAATGATGTTTTTGGGGTTTAAATATGCATTCTTAATATTCTTCTGGAGAGTCGTTTTAACATCTTGAAGGAACAAGGTGTTATTTTTATTTGTTGCCAGATTGTTTGTTTTTCATCTGATTTTTGGATTTAATAATTTATTCTCCTGGAAATTCAACAAGTTGACTTTTTATAAAAAATTCTGAAAGATATTCATGGAAATTTATTCTGGAATTATTCGAAAACAAAAACTGTGATTCAATTGAGGAATTGTTGATATTCGTACATTGGACCACATCTGACGTCATCACCTTCCATATTTGTACGTCGTCGAGATTCGAACCTGGATTCTAATAGTACTATTTAGTGATAAGACTTGTGTTTTCATTATTAGAATCAAATTTTGGATTATATTCACAAACTGTAAGTCCTATTTACCAATTTTTACATTGTTTTCTAGGGAAATAAATTATTTTGTTAAAATATACAAAGCTTGTTGACTTCATTCTTTTATTCTGTTACATTTGTACGAGCCTACACGTAACAGGAGAAAATTGGGTCGCTCGTCCTTGGAATATATGAATTTTGGTTAAATATTTCAGAAAATTGTTTTTTGAAATTTAAATTCCCATAGTTTCTAAACCCCAGGTACTATTTTACATTTTTATTTGAAATCTTAAGTGAAAACAACAGGCTTTTATTCACAATGTCATCAAATGTGGAAATATTTCTTTCTAATCCAACTCAGGAGCAGTTGGATAATCTGAAAAAAGATGAGTTGCTTGAACTTGCCAGAAAGTATGATCTTTCTGAAGCAAAATCTTCCTTAACGAAACAAGAAATTAAAAATATTTTGATCCAATATTTGGTGGGGAAAAATATTTTTGATAAAAGTGTTTTGGCATCAGTCAGTAAGTCTATGACCGACACTGACATTAAAGTAATAGAATTAAAAATGAAATTCAAAATGGAAGTAGAGTTAAGGAAGCTCGAGCTTCAGAAAGAGAAAGAACAATTGCAAGTGCAATTAGAAGAGAAGCAATTGCAGTTGCAATTTGAGAAAGAGGAGAGAGAGAGAGAGAGAGAGAGACAAGAGAGGGAGAAAGAGAGACAATTACAATTTGAAGAAAAGGAGAAAGAGAGACAGGAGAGGGAGAAAGATAAACAATTACAATTACAAAGAGAGAAGGATGAAAGGGAATTTCAACTTAGAATGAAAGAATTTGAGCTGGCAAGTGGCAAGCACGATTCCACTTCACATACAGATTCAAGTTTTGACATTACAAAAATATTAGGGTAGTTCCCCTTTTCGAGAAGTAGACAAATATTTTCCTCGTTTTGAAAAAGTTGCGGAAAATTTGAAATGGCCAAGGGAGTATTGGACTCAGCTACTACAATGTGTACTAGTTGGTAAAGCTAGTGATATTTACCATTCAATGTCAGTACAACAGAGTTCTGATTATCATTTGGTTAAGGAGTGCATCTTAATGGGTTATGACTTAGTCCCTGAGGCTTGTCGGCAAAAATTCAGAAACTATAAAAAGGAAGCTGGACAGACTTATGTTGAATTTGCAAGAGAAAAAGAGCAGTTATTTGAGAGATGGTGCTTAGCCAAGAAAGTTGAACATGATTATGAAAGTCTTAAACAACTTGTATTACTTGAAGAGTTCAAAAACTGTATCCATTATGACATTAAAACTCATCTTGAAGAGCATAAGATCGAAACCTTGGAAAATGCTGCTCTTGCTGCCGATGAGTATTCTTTAACTCATAAAGTTCCTGTTGTAGGCAAATCATTCATTCAGCAGTCTACTGGTAGGAAGGTATTTCAGCCTAATACGACTCCTCCTAAAATTCAATCTGGCACAACTTTTAAAAATCAAGCTTCTGATAAACTTGATTCAAAATCCTTCTCTCTGCCTACGTGTACCTATTGCAAGAAAAAAGGACACGTCATTTCTGATTGCTTTAAATTGAAATATAGGCATCAAAATTCAGATAGACCTATCCCAAATGCTCTTATTTCTAAGAGGTCAAGGTCACGGTCATGTATTGAAAGCAATACACTTGTTGGGTCTCATAAACCCCAGTCTGATTTTATTATGGAGAATTATGAACCATTCATGTTGAAGGGTTCTATATCACTCTTGGGTGATTCGGCCAATCCTATCCCTATTAAAATTTTAAGGGATACAGGAGCATCTCAGAGTCTTTCAGTGTCAGGTATTTTGCCTTCTTCTGAGAGGTCCTGTTCTAATGAGAATGTTCTCATTCAGGGAGTAGAGCGCGGCTTTGTTAATGTTCCTCTCCATTCTGTAAATTTGTCATCAGACTTAGTTTCAGGACCTGTGACAGTCGGTATAGTGTATAACCTACCCGTTGAGGGCATTCATTTGTTGCTAGTCAACGACCTAGCTGCAGAAAAGGTTGTGGTTAATCCACTTGTAACTGACAAGCCTTCTTTGGATCAGAAAGTTGATCCTATTGAAAAAGAATATCCTGAGTTATACCCAGCTTGTGCAGTTACCAGAGCTATGTCAAAGAAAGCTCTTGAGAACGATTTTGATAAGGAAAATATTCCTTTAGCTGACACATGTATTGGTCAGGCTTTTGATGAGGTCACTTTCACATCTAATTTGGATCAATCAAAAGGTATTGATCACAGTGATCCTCTTTTAAATACTCATTCTCTGTTATCTAATCAGGATGATAAACGACAATCCCTTGTCGTCGAACAGGAAAAAGATCCTCAGATCTCCTGTTTGTTTCAGAGGGCCATTAGTGAAACTGAAGCCACTGAATTACCTGTCTGTTATTTGATTAAAAATGGAATTCTTATGAGAAAATGGAGACCTCCCGAGGTACCTGCTAATGACGAGTGGTCAGTGAACTATCAGATTGTAGTTCCAAAATCTTACAGACAGGAAATACTTAGTTTGGCCCATGAAACTCCTCTGGCTGGTCATTTAGGGATAAATAAAACTTATCACAAGATCTTGGCTCACTTTTACTGGCCGAAAATCAAAAGTGATGTTTGTAAATTTTGTAGATCTTGTCATACTTGTCAAATGGTAGGAAAACCCAATCAGAAGATACCTAAGACTCATCTGCAAACTATTCCTGCATTTGACGAACCATTTAGCAGAATTATGGTAGATTGTGTTGGTCCCTTACCTAAGACCAAGTCAGGCAACCAATATTTGTTGACCATTATGTGTGCGTCAACAACATTCCCAGAGGCAATTCCTTTGAGAAATATTATAGTAAAAGCTTTGATAAAGCTTTTTACTCAATTTGGCCTTCCCAAATCTGTTCTACTAGGTCAAAGGTCAAATTTCATGTCTGGACTTTTCCAGCATGTTATACTTGAATTTGGCACTCCGCAATTCAAGTCAAAAGTGAAACTATGGTTTCACAAAACTTTACTTGAGAGAACATTTGAGTCTTGTAATAGAGTTCATTCTCTCTTGCTCATTCTTCAAAATTTTCTTCAATTTAGATTTTACGGCCCTTACAAAGTAAAGAAGAAAATGAATGAGTTAAATTATTATTATAATACTCTGATCTAAATAAATTAATGGAGTACTAGTATATTGAAAGAGATAGCCAAGTAAATTATTACAACTAATTTAGTTGTACCTGCCCCACCAACTGAGAATTTAAGTGAAGAAATTCAATTGGACACTGTTGATCTTGGAGCAACAAATCTTCGGAATTCGGAAATTATGAAAGATCTAGACCAAAAACGTTTACATTTGCAACAAGAAGAAAGAAATGAACTTAAACAGTTATTATTCGAATATGAGCACTTGTTTCCGGATATTCCTACGAGGACAAACAAATTTTTTCATGACATTGAAATTGTAGATTCAAAACCTGTGAAACAACACCCATACAGGATGAACCCTCTCAAACAGGAATACTTGAGAAAGGAAATTCAGTATTTGCTGGAGAACGATTTTATAGAGCCCAGTAAAATTGATTGGAGTTCACCATGCATACTTGTTCCGAAACCGGATAAAACTTTCCGTATGTGCACTGATTATAGGAAGGTGAACAGTGTGACAAAAACAGATTCATTTCCGTTACCAAGGATCGATGTTTGTATTGTTAAAATTGGAAATGCCAAGTACGTCACCAAATTTGACCTTCTGAAAGGATTTTGGCAAATTCCACTTACAGAAGGAGCGAAAAAAATTTCGGCGTTTGTGACTCCAGATGGACTCTATCAATATAAAGTAATGCCATTTGGGATGAAGGGTTCTCCAAGTACGTTTCAACGCTTGATGAATATGATTACTTCCGATCTAGATAATTGTGATGCTTATATTGATGATGTCATCATCTACAACGATACCTGGAAAGGACATCTAGCCACGATTCGGAAATTTTTTGAAAGACTCACTGATGCTAATTTGACAATCAATTTATCTAAAAGTGAGTTTTGCCGTGCTTGTGTTACTTTCCTAGGACATGTTGTGGGACATGGTCAAGTGAAACCTATTGATGCTAAGGTTAAAGCTATCTCTGATTTTCCTGTGCCTGTCAGTAAAAAGCAATTAATGCGATTTTTGGTTATGGCCAGATACTATCGCAAGTTTTGTTCCAATTTTTCCAATATTGCTGAACCTCTGACAAATTTGTTAAGTAAGAGAAATAAGTTTCTCTGGACCGAAAAATGCCAGGAAGCTTTCGATAGGTTAAAAGCAATACTCAAAAGTGCGCCGGTTCTAACAGCTCCAAATTTCAATCAGTCTTTTAAATTATCTGTGGATGCAAGTGATGTTGGGGTTGGAGCAGTATGGATTCAAGAAGACAGCAATGGTATTGATTACCCAGTGTGCTATTTCTCTAAGAAATTAAATAAGTATCAAGGAAATTACTCAACAATCGAGAAGGAATGTTTGGCTTTAATTTTGGCATTACAACATTTTGAGGTTTACATTAGCTCGGATCCTTCTCCGGTTGTTGTGTATAGTGATCACAACCCCCTTACTTTCACCGACCAGATGAAAAACAAAAATCAAAGATTATTAAGGTGGAGTTTGTTTTTGCAAGAGTATAATCTCAACATCAGGCACATCAAAGGAAAAGACAATTTGATTGCAGATGCACTTTGCCGTGTATAGAAATATTATTTCATACACGCTTTATATAATTTATAAGAATTTTCATGTAATTTTGTTTACCTCATGTATAATTTACATATGGTAAAAAGAAAACTTTATTATATAAATCTTTTTTTTTCTTTATGGGGGGAAGTGTTACGTTTATGTAATTAATCAAAGGAAAAGACAATTTGATTGCAGATGCACTTTGCCGTGTATAGAAATATTATTTCATACACGCTTTATATAATTTATAAGAATTTTCATGTAATTTTGTTTACCTCATGTATAATTTACATATGGTAAAAAGAAAACTTTATTATATAAATCTTTTTTTTTTCTTTATGGGGGGAAGTGTTACGTTTATGTAATTAAATTGCTTGTGTGTTAGTTTTAAAATTCTTTTTTATTTTATTTTTGTTTCATTACATTTTATTGTAATGAATATTTTTACCGGATTCGAAATTCTTTTTCAGTAATTCGATATTTTCTTTTAGCAAATGTTGTTTATTTAAGACGTAAAAGTGTTACATGAGAATTATATTTAGTTAACCTAGTTCGCCTTGGGCTGGCAAGAACGTAAACAGGCAGTTAAAACGATTGGTCAGTATCAGGGCCATACTTTCCTTGCGTGATCACCATGTGTAAACAACGTTTTTATACTATTGGTTCTTAAGTGGGGCTACACTGGCGTACGTGATGGATTTCTTGTAGTAAGAGACCACATGACCCATCTCGCGAGACTTGAAATGATGTTTTTGGGGTTTAAATACGCATTCTTAATATTCTTCTGGGAGAGTCGTTTTAACATCTTGAAGGAACAAGGTGTTATTTTTATTTGTTGCCAGATTGTTTGGCTTTCATCTGATTTTTGGATTTAATAATTTATTCTCCTGGAAACTCAACAAGCTGACTTTCTTATAAAAAGTTCTGAAAGATATTCATGGAAATTTATTCTGGAATTATTCGAAAACAAAAACTGTGATTCAATTGAAGAATTGCTGATATTCGTACATTGGACCACATCTGACGTCATCACCTTCCATATTTGTACGTCGTCGAGATTCGAACCTGGATTCTAATAGTACTATTTAGTGATAAGACTTGTGTTTTCATTATTAGAATCAAATTTTGGATTATATTCACAAACTGTAAGTCCTATTTACCAATTTTTACATTGTTTTCTAGGGAAATAAATTATTTTGTTAAAATATACAAAGCTTGTTGACTTCACTCTTTCTTCTGTTACATTTGTACGAGCCTACACGTAACAATAGAATGAAGAGAACAGGTCCAAGAACAGACCCCTGTGGAACACCACAGCATAGATCAACTGGGCTGGAGTGTATACCATTTGCGGACACAATTTGTGTCCTGTTGACCAAGTAGGACTTGAACCATAGTAAGGCGGTATCATGAATGCCAAATACATGCTGGAGACAGTGAAGTAATATATCATGTTCTATAGTGTCAAATGTTGCAGACAAGTCAAGGAGAGCGAGGACTGTAATCTTTCCGCTATCCAAAGCAGAGAGAAGGTCATTGACTACTTTCGGAAGAGTAGTTTCAGTACTGTGGCAAGGGCGATATGCAGACTGTACATTGCTAAAAGGACTGTTTGAATTCAGATGAGATACAAGTTGGGATAGAACAACTTTTTTCTAAGATTTTTGACATGAATTGGAGATTAGAAACTGGGCGGTAGTTCTTTAAATCATTATGGTCGAGTGTTGGTTTCTTCAGCAGAGGCTTTACAATGGCAGTTTTGTAAAATGATGGGAATTCCCCAGATGAGAGAGAGGTATTAATAACATCAGTTAGTGCAGGCAATATTGGATCTAAGCACTCTAGCAGCAGTGACGTCGGAATCGGATCAAGCTCACATGACTTTGGTGCACTCTTCATCACGATTGTACGTACTAAATCCATAGAGACAGGTTCAAATGCTGCTAACGGTTGCCGCTGAAATTCTGTATCGCAACTGTATGGTGACGACGAGTCAACTGAAATTGTGTTGTCAAGTTTATCTCTGATGGTTTGTACTTTGTCACGGAAGAAATTTGCAAAAAGGTCGGGAAGGTCGACTAGAGAGAAGGTAGCTGGAAGTGGTGTACATTTGTTCCTTGACATTAGCTTGTTAGTAATCTCAAATAGCTTTTTGCAGCTGGAACCTTCCGTGATCTTAGTACTGTAGTGGGCTGATTTCGCTGCATGGACTATGTTTGTAACATTCTTCTTAGTGGCCTCATAGATCTGCTTATGAATAGTGAGTCTGGTGGAAAGCCAAAGCCTCTCAGCTTTACGGCGGTCTCTTTTAGCAGTACGAAGCTGGTCCCTAACACTGCCATACCACGGAGCACACTTCTGAATTGCTACTCTGCACTTGGTTGCTGGGGCATGTTTATCAAGCAATGAACGCAGGCAGTTATCGAGTTGTTCTGCTGTAGGAGGTAAGCTAGTTGTTATGTTTGCTTGGATGTCATGCATTAGTTGGGTTCTGTTTATCATACGGAGGTTTCTCTTAGTAGCGAATAAAGGTGGAGGATTAGGGACTGATATGTCAAGATGGCATATAATGCAGAGGTGATCTGATGAAAGTTCGTGGGACACCAGGGAGGACTGTAGAATATCATCATCAGGTCTGTAAAGAATCCAGTCTAAAATGTGACCATGTTTATGGGTGGGTTGGCAAACTGACTGTTTGAGGTTGAAAACGTGAATGGAATCTAGGAGTTTTGATGTGCATGGGTTTCCAGGAGAGTCAAAGTGAAAGTTGAAATCTCCAAGAATAATCAGGTTGCCACCTATCGAATTTCCTTACTCCAGGAGATTCGGAAACTGCTCCAAAAAGAGAGATTCTGTCAGCTTGTTTTTTCTACTAGGAGGAGGGCGGTAGAGGCAGAAAAAATGGACTGACCTTTGTTCCAGTGTGAGTGTAGTTTGGACTAGTTCAAACGATGTGTGGTAGAAATTGAAGGTTGTAGTGTAGTTAAGACGGTTGATCATGGAGTTCTTTGCGATGACAGCGATTCCACCTCCGCGAGAGTGGCGGGGGAACGACTTGATGGAGTAACCGGTGGGTGTTAAATCCGCACACTTAGGTTCATCGCCTGATGTTTTTAGCCATGTTTCTGCCAGGAAAAAATCGTCGATATTCTCATAGTTGATAAAATTAACTATTTCTGTGCGCTTTTCCGATGGTCCTACTGATTGGGCATTGAATAATGCAATGCGCAATGGTATCTCTTCGAAAGTTGACACAAAGGTTATCGATTTAATTGGGATTTGAATTAGGTTGTCTAAATTAACGTCCGAAGTTTTAAATTTCTGTGCCGGAAAGGGCGAAAGGGAGATAACTGGAATTCTTCTTCCTGTTCTACGCCGGCCACCTCTGAAACAACGCTTCCTTTTTCGCTTCCGTTTACAGTTATGGAATGATGAATGTAGTCCCAGGTCGTTTAGTCTAGTGCACAATGTAGTGTGGGGAGCCAAGGAGTGGTCATTTAACGCAATTAATGAGGGTCCGTCATAGCATTAACGGGTGGACTGGCGAGTATCACGTGATGGCGGTTTGTTCGATAACAAAGGAATTGATATTAATATTAATACTCCAATGCTAGTATTCTAGTGTTAACACTCCAATATTTATTCACACCCTAATTAGTCGCTTCCCACCGCTAATTTTGCCCTCATTTCTTCTGTTATTAACCATCATGCAAAGACGTTGTCACGCCGTTGGTGAACAAATGTTATTTAACGCGTCAATTAACTCACGATGAGCTATGTGTGGCTGAGTTAAATGACGATTTCGGTATGAAAGATTGTCTGTCACATGGGAGGTCTATCTCGTAGGCTGAATCCTCACCATCGAGTGTAATGTTGCGTCGATCTTGTAGGATATCCAGTCGAGTCCCAGGGCCACAGTAATTATACCCAGGTAATTGTTCCTCTCCTGGGTACTTTATCCATGAAGACGTTAGAGTCACCTCCCCTAACGACGATGCAATATCGTCACCCAACGTGGTTTTGCTTGACATAAATTTGTATTTTCTCTGGCCACTTTGCGCACATAACCGCATGTGGCTGAGCGCCGTTTATTTTTCATGTTGACTACATGCGCGCCTACAATGTCCGTGTACTTTAAATTGCAGACAATATAAACAAAGGGACATTTTATATCGTTATGGCAGGAGTCAATTATTTGACGGCTGGAGACAATTCGTTGACGAAGGACAAAGAATTTTACTATCCAGCGAGATGTTTCACATAGTTGACCTTTTAGCGACAAAAAAGACTGGTAAAACACAAACAGGCCCTACCAAACAGTATGCGTGCGATAATCATCGGGCCGTCTGGGTGTGGTAAGACCCATCTGTTGTTAAACCTCGTTATGAGAATGCTATGATGGGACAAGTTATACTTAGTTGTGCCTACGGCGTATGGTCAGGTATGTTATAACGTCCTGGGAGACAACAACGATGTCGCCAAGAAAATCGAAGGCGATTATAGTGTTCACAACATTGTTGAATTCATCAGCAGCATCGAAGTTGCACCTGCCATCGACGACATAGACTGCGGTGTTAACAACTTGGTCGTGTACGAAGACGTGATACTTGAGAAACAATCTAATGCAGCAGCTATATTTTCTAAGGTTAGACACATAAACACGGACGTGATATATCTCACACAACGATACACACAGATCCCCGAAATCATCCGGGACATCACCAATATATTATTTGTGTTCAATGGGTTAGACTCACACACGCTCATAAACATTCAGGTCACATGGTGTTCGGGAGACGTGGATTTCAAAAATTTCTTTTCACATAACCAGGCCATACCACACGTCAATGAGATACCGGATTGGTATTGATAAGATATATCCGACGCATTAGAGACCTCTGCGATTCATTGTGGCGAATTTAGGCAAACAATCCTTCTGTGTCCTATGCCAAAATATCAGATATCGTCTGGCGTCTCAGGGAGCTGTTGGCACCCTCCATCGATGTGTTAGAGAGATATTTTTTCATTTCTTTCTGAATACGATCGTCAAAATCCTGAGTTTTTATATCTTTTTCAAACTCTTCACCTTGGACCCTGCGGATAGATTTGACTTGTTTTAAGTTTTCCTGGGGGACCATGAAGGTTATGAAAATTTCTGACCACATGTCAATGATCATTTTATACTCAAACCACAATGATGGGCGGACCGCTCCGGCGGCCTAGTGGTTAGAGCGTCCGTCTCGGATGCGGAATGTCGTGGGTTCGATCCCCGGCCGAGTCATACCAAAGACTTCTAAAAATGATACTAGCAGCTGCCTCGCTTGGCGCTCAGCATTAAGAGGTTAGTGTTAGGACTGGTCGGCCTGGTGTCAGGATAATGTGACTGGGTGGGACATTATGCTACATGTCTGCGGCATGATTCCCCATTGCTAGACATCATTATAAACTGCCACACTGCAGACATCGTAGCGATATGATTGAAAATTTGATAAAGCTACGTTAAAAATTCAAATCACACACACACACACAGACACACACACACACACAATGATGGGTGGTCTCGTTCACGTATTAGCTCCACCTCTTGACATTTTTCTTGTATATGTTTCACATTTACATTTTTTGGAAGAATAATATTTTCATCTTCTAATATTTCAATTTCATTACTTATCAGTTTTATAATTTTTGCATTCATGTTTTAGGATGATATGCTTTATGTAATAGTAACCCACGAGGGCATTTATACATGAACATTAAGTATTGAGGAGTGCTAGAATAATAATGTCACGAACACAATGACTAGCGCCGTAATGCCTGGCAACGCTACAACGATATTTACCAACGCGTGATGCAGTCAAACAACAATACAACCGCATCAGTCAATGAGGGATTATGTCACCACGGAATTCAAACAAACGTTTGCCCCGTTCTTTAAGTCGTCTTAAAGAAAACGCCGCGGCAACAGAAACAAACGCGCAGACTTTACAACGTCTTCCTCGGACATCAAAGCAATTCGAGACGCTACCGCAGTCATCCCGACACAATCAAAGAAGCCATAGCGTCATCCGCACGCGCAGAAACCATCGCTACGGAGGCACGTTAAAATTTCTGTGATATCGCTGCAAGTTTGCGTATAAAGAACCGCCATAATATGAATAAGAATTAATAACAGTGCTACATGATTTTCTTAACAAGGAGAATCATCTGAAAATATTTGATAACGCCACCGAGGGTTCCGCGAGTGAGTATGACCACAGAGATAAACGTCTACTGAACAAAAAAAAAAATCCTAGATCAACGAGAGACTGGTGAAGATCGGTTTATAGAAAAACAAAATCGCCGTCTCAGTAGGGTAAATAATGATGATCAAAGCAGGACAAAATTGTTATTAAATGCAGAGTTTGACCCATCTCGGTATAAAAGCGTTAAAAATGAACTAAAAGCCCTGTTAAAAATCGACTGCACTTAAACATGAAAATTCGATTAAAAAGCGACTAAATTGATGACTAAAATACCGATTGAAAATCAGAGCGAGACCGCTCCAATGGAAATAACGGGGAGCGGTTATAAACCCGTGGGAGTTACAGTAGTAAAGAAAGGTAAGGTTCCTCTCTCAGAGACCCCCCTACCCCCCAAAACGTTATAAGTTAAAATTTTTGTCAGCAGCCTTTTTTTAGCTGAAAATGATGACTTTCATATTTCTGACAAAATATGTTTTGTCGGGGTAGGGGGTCTCTGAGATAGGAACAATTTACCTTTCTTTACTACTATTACAGCCCCTATACTTATTAGCCAAAAAATAGTGTCTTTAACCTCTAGAAATGTCATATTAAACAATGAAATATTATATATAATGTCCTTCTGTCAATCAAAGAGACATGTTGGATTTGATCTGACAAACAAATTTTGTAAGAGATTTAATTCGATTAGGGCAGCCTCAAGCTATACTGGTATAAAACCTAAAATAATAAGCGACTGTATTAAAAATGTTGGTTACTATATATCACCAAAATATGGGTCAGTATGGTTATTCGCGACTGAAAATGATATGAGAATAGTAGGTTGGGCAGATGATGTGATGACATTTATTGACAATATAGTTGATATTTTATTTGATAATGATATTTCTAAAGCTGTACAAAATTAAACATCTGCTACTGTTGTAACCCATATGTTATGATAATCTTTTTCATATCTGCTGACTCCCATTGGTAGGATATCTGTTAACATACTGTCAATAATACGAAACTCGCGTATTAAATCATCCATATCATATTTTATACCACGCAAATAAGATCGTATTTGATCAAGTAATTTTTTTTATAGGTGATACTTGCTGTTTTACAAGCATTTTTTTAGTCGCAAGACGAGGCTCAATTTTTTTTACACGCTGTTGCAAGAGAAAATCCGACACCAGATATTATTAACAAAAACGGGTTTAATGATGCTCCACTTGAGATTATACCAGAGCTAGTCATTAACAATGGCAAATATGATATTACTCGAAGTATTCTACGGTAGTATTTATAACATTCTTTTACACATCAGAGGTTTTTATGATAAAATTTATAATATTTTACTAGCGCGTCAACGTCTTGTTTTGGAATTTCTTCTGAAATGTGATTGAGATCGATGACATGTTTTTTCATTATACAATTTTTTTTACACAAAACAAAAGTTCTAGCACCAACAATCGAATCAAGAAATTCGCGGAATTTATTATTTTTAGGATCAGCTATAAACTCTCTGTATTTGTCATAAACATCTGGCGAAGCATTTTTATATCGTTCATCTGTTAGTACATATTGTTTCCTTAACCAAGCATACGAATCAAAACTATTTCCTACTTCACTCTCATACAAATCTGTTTTATTCACAAAATTACTGTAATCAATTTCTGTTTCATCAATATACCCTAAAACTAACCTCAACTGATCTAACGTGAAATTTTTGAGAACAAGATGTTGTCTGATAATTGCATATGCGACTACGAAATTTGCTAGCATTAATTTCTTAAGCTTATCTAGGTCAATTGTAAGAAGACCAACAGCAGAAGCTACTTTTAACATTAATTTTTCGTATGGTTTTGTGAGTATGGTTTTAACTTCGTTGTAATAATTCCGTAATGACAATTGTCTAGAGTATTGTAATGATGGGAATGGAACATCGTCTTCTTCACTTATGTCGTAATAAGAATCAGACTTTACTTCCAACTTTGCTTGATCGACTAATTCAAAAAACTTTTCTCGCTCATCATCATTAAAATTACTAATTTCATCGTCTAAAGTTTCGATTATCTTTAGAGACTTGTTAACAATAATCGGATCAAATTCTGGGTCTTTTTTACTTATCATTGGCAAAATTGCGTTTGCGTACACTTCAATAATTAACTTTGCGTCTCACGTCATAGTAACGATTTTTACCAAGATTTCTTTGTCATTGTAGTACATACCGAGATGTTTAAAAATATATCGTTTTGGAAAACTATCATATAGATTGTTTCTTTTTATTTTTATTTTCTTAGTTTCCGCTAGTTTGTCAAGACGAGTATGATTTTCGTTTATTCGTCTTTCTTCCAATGTTGGTCCACTATAAACTCGTGCTTTTATTAAGTTAAGTCTGATTGTATTATCAAAGTTATGTTATACCAATAGCAGCAGGCAGGGTGAACCCTACAACTTTATACAGACCTTTATTTACAAAAATAAAGGTTCCTACAGAGGCTGAAAAATAAGGTCAATAACGCTAAACCGAACCCCCTAACTTTTATTATTACCGTATAGTTTGAAAAACGAATAATAAATCGTTTGGGTTAGCTCATTTTTATTATTTTATTTTTGACTTTTTTATTTTTTATGTTATAATGCGTTTAGTTTACTCGGCGGGTCACTCAAGTTTTGTCGTTCACCCTGCCTGCTGCTGTAAATTAAACAATTATTATAAATATTATTAATAATGGTCGTTATAGGCGAACCACATTCAGCTAGATTAGCACGAGAGCGACTAGAAGCAATTAGAAAATATTTACCTGTTCGTGATGCTGTCAAGCAACAATTACAAGAACGACAAGAATCTCATGTTGAATTTGAAGAGGATACAAAACAATTATTTAAACCAATTACAGAGACAACTAAACCTCTTCTTCCTGCTTTAGAGAAAACCGCTGAGGCAACTGGAAAAATAGCAGAAAGAACAAAACAGACAAAAAGAATTTTACGTGGACTTCCAGTTGAAATTGCTGCTGCTCAGCCACCGAGGGATATACCAGAATTAGTTGAAGATGATTCGAGTGTTCCCCCTGTTAAACCGGAAAAACATGAAAAATCAAAAAGAAAATATGTCAGAAAACCAGTAACCAAACTTTCCACACGGGGTCTTATATTCGCTAATTATGATCCTATTGGAGTCGCTGCTACAGGATATATTTTTCGTGATCTTTTTTAGATCCGAATACTCCTGATATTACAAGAAATAAATGGGTTTCTTTTATATTTCGAAACGTTAACAAAATAACCAAAATTACCGTAAAACATCGAGATAATTTTAAAAAATTTGAGGATGATGTTAAAGAACATGAAAGGGAATTTATTCGTACAGGTATCGAGGATATTACACAGAGAGCAATATTGGAAGAGAAATTAAAAGAAATAGAAGAA
Organism: Megalonaias nervosa; assembly: GCA_016617855.1. Lineage (NCBI taxonomy): Eukaryota > Metazoa > Mollusca > Bivalvia > Unionida > Unionidae > Megalonaias > Megalonaias nervosa. The sequence continues at coordinate 15,442 of JAECUM010029582.1, forward strand.
GAAAGAGAAGAAAGAGAAAAATATTTTGAAGAACAACAATCATCATCGCCACCACGTGTACAAACTCCATCACCACCACGTGTACAAACTCCACCACGATCACCACCACTACCACAACAACCATCATTATCATTACCACCGCCATTACAACCAACACCAGAGGAAGCAGCAAAAGAACGAAAAGTAAAAGGATCAAAATATTGATCGCCAGCCTCACTGAAAATTCTGGAAGAACAACAATCACCATCATCATCACCATCACCACCATCATCATCATCACAATCACCATCACCATCACTATCAGAGAAAGAAATAAAAAAACAAATAGAGTTTAAAAAATCACTTAAATTTTATAGGGAAATTTTAGAAAAAAATATGATAGAAACGGATGACAAAATAAAGTATTTGATGCTACAAATTAAGCTAGAAGTGAACGAAAATAGAAAAAACTCTTTACAAGAAAGAATAGAAGAATTAGAAAAACAAAAAAAAAAAAAAAA
>JAECUM010029583.1:0-25417 GCA_016617855.1 Megalonaias nervosa
TATATATATATATATATATATATATATATATATTCCCATCGGTAAGAATCGCAATTCAACAGGTTGCCTCGAGAGAAACACAGGTATTGGTAGGTAATTTGATTGATTTGACAGTATTCCCGAACACACAAACCTACTTTTGGCCAGCCTGAAGAACTTATATTCCAACGAATATGTAAAACCGTCATGCTATGTTCTTCAGGCAGATGTTGTCACTTTTAAACAACGTAATTTAAAAGTGTTTATGTTTACTTCAATGTAAAGAAATTAAGCACATGATGTTTAACAGAATGGCAACTTAAAATTTAGTAGCCGTTTTAAGATTTGTTTGTTTTTCTAGCATATATTAATATTTTGAGATTTTTTTCCAAATCATTTTTATTATTTCTGTACAGATTGGTGGCGGTATGATATCCTGTGTTACCACAAGATTAAAATATTCTCCCTGTTAATTATTACATATTATGTTATATATTATTATATATAAGATTCATAAACATAGATTTTAAAGATCGTATCTAGTTACATCTAACTGAATTTGTAAAAATAAAGAAATAGAGAGAGAGAGAGAGAGAGAGAGAGAGAGAGAGAGAATGGTGGTGTTGAGTAAATGGTTCTGCTCCAGTCAGCACAAATCTTTAAGTTTGTGCACAGAATATAATACAAATATTTTACTATGCTTGGAAAGAGGTATTGGTTCATACTGTTCCACGATTTTCAGGAAACGTTCTTTTTTTCTCCGCCTTGAAGAACTTTTTTGTGTGCAAATATTCGAACAAAATCTGATCACATAAAAAGTTTAAAAATTTCATGACATTATAAAATCTGATATTAGTAAATTGAACGATATCGGCGACATAACATGCAAGTGAATATCTGTGTATGAAATCAACAATGATGAGTTTACTATAATCGTCATCGAGGTCGACAGGCACATGGAAATAAAAAAAAATAAAGAAACACATTTAGATACAAATACAGAAAAAGAAATAGAGCAATCGAAAAGAGGAAAGCTTACTTTCAGAATCGAAGAAATTGAATAAACAAGAAGAATTTAATTTGAGAACTTTACAGTGAATATAAAATCTATAATAGTTACAGCAAAGTAGGCATTAATAAGTGTAGAGAATTCACTTATTTCAGAGTTGTATCCATACACGACTGGATTGGTGTAAAAAGGTGCAGCTCGTTAGTACAATCACGATGATTTTTAAGTGTTATTGCACATCCCATCACAATAGGTTGAATTCTTTGCTTGTTGTTTGTCGTTATTATTTATTTTGTTTTGTTGCTGTAGGTATCCTTACACTAGTGAGTTGGTGTAAAAATAAACCTCGCCAAAACTCGTAATATACACGCTACTAATTATCACTGACATCGATTCTTAAAAGTTCTTTTAAGCTTTGCAATGTTATTTTCTTTGACTTTCTTTTATAGTATCAAGTTGAAACCACACTGCTCTGACATAAGTTTCCGCAGTACCACGATGTTGAAAACCAAAATAGTAAATTGGAGGGATGCCATTTCGAAGGTTATTGCAATGGGAATAGTTGTTCTCCTCGCGACCGCAGCTCGTGGTGAGTGTACGCCTTGCTTTGTTAGCCAAATAACAAGCATTGAATTAACTTTGACAGTAAGAAAATCTCTACGCATTTTAATATGAGGACCACTGATAAAAATGTTTCATATGAATTATACTTGCATCAGTTCATCTTGTTTAGTTATCACAAGAATCGGTTGAACATTACAGCCCCTTTGAGTACGAACTCGTTATGTAGTAGCAATGAAGGTCCGGCAGAATTATCAAAACTTGATAAATCTGAAAAGAAATGCCAAGAAGGTCTGTTAACATCTTTACATTTGAAAACAGTGAAATGCTTCTTATAAGGATAACGAAAACATTAGAGTTAGTTCACAATGTAAATGTATTACTTTTAAAAAGTAAGGAGATGTAGCATTCTTGTGTCATATAAGATTTTTAATTTTTTTTATAGAGGATAAAAGGAAAACTGAATTATTAAAGCGTGTTCACTATGTAAATGTATTTCTTTTAAAAAGTAAGGACATATATCATACTTGTGCCATAAAAGATTTAAACAAATTTTTATAAAGGCTAAAATCAACAGTCACCAACATTTCCATTTTCCTATTGTGCACATGGATTTGCGCAAGATATAGTTTTAGAAGAACAGGTATCATCCTGCTCTGTACATGGAGATCAGAAGGTGCATCACAGTCGATCAGTTATCGGTTTATACTAGAAAAAAAAAAAAAAATATGGAAAATTTGCACGGATTACCTGCAGATGATAATATAATTCATGTAAGATTTAAAATCAAAAAGTTGGTGACAACTTTGGAGAATTAGGATTTTTACATAGTACATTACAGAAAGCTTCAACTGTATTTACAACTAGGAAAGGAACTAAAGCAGATGCATGGAGTATGTAAATTCTTTTAGGAAAGTTGGATAAAACGCTATGTTCTTCACAACACAGAGATGAGAAAGATAGCAAAGACTACATTTGAGAAAAATTTCTACAAGTTGATGAACTATTTAGTATTTTGTTAAGTATATGTTTGTGATTAAGAAAATAAAGACGTTGCAAATGAAGTCATTTTTCAAAGTATTTTTGAAATTTGTTCCATTATGATTTTTTTTATTAATTTTAATAATTGATATTATCTATGATAAGGTGTATGTTATCAGTTCAGTTAACATAATGTTTCATTTCACAAAATTAGAATGCCTTCTTGATAGTTTGTATTTCAAACTTTATTATGACTATTAATTTATTACAGGCAAGACAATGGAGAGGGGGGCCCCGAGTGGCCGAGTGGTCTAAAGCGCTGACCGTTACGGATCACTGCCATCTCACCTCTGTCTGCGTGAGTTCGAGTCCAGGCTCAGCTAACGTGGGTACGTGAGAAAGCCTGCCAGTAGCTTCTCGTGGGTCGGTGGTTCTTCCCGGGATTTTCCAGGGTTCTTCCTCCACCATTAATACTGGCCGCCATGTATAGCCTATCTTGTGCTGAAAAATGGCGTTAAACCCTATAACAACAACAACAACAACAACAATGGAGAGAATGTCGATATAAACTTGGTTCTGACTAAAAAGAAAAGTCAGATGCTCACAAGAAAAATGACTTTCAAAACTTGTAAAATATTTAGTGAAGATCTAGTTTCAGTGGAGTTAAATCTTGCAAAAGGGAAACGTTTTAAGCGGAATTACTTGGGAATGTGAATATGAAATATCTGCAATTATAAAGGTCTATGACAGTCCTATATGAAAGAAAAGTTCCTTATAAATTTCAATACCGGAAATGTACTTATTCTCCAAGAACCGTGAAGTTGTCAAGATTACGTTGTCCAGAATTCCTTCGAATAGTTTATAACACTTTCAAAATAACATTATAGTCCAGATAATTAGCACTTTCTATTGCCACTGAACTATCCAAGCAAATATCTAAGTACAACACAAAACACGTCTGCAGACTAACAACAGGAACACAATATGTGTGAATGACTCCTAATATCAGAATGAATCTGATTGCTTAATCTTCTCCTTATATTGCGACTATATTTCGCAATAAACCCCACATGAGACATTAACTATTGATTTTACATCGAATGAAGCATATTCACGTGACATCACGCAACCAATGGGAAGTTAAAGAAATATTCTCGAAGCATCTATATCCAATCAGTCACTAAGAACCTACTACATAGGCGCCATTTAAAGTCTTATTATTAAGATTATTATCGCTAATTGTCAACACATACGTAAACATTTATTTATTGATCCTATGCAATTTGCGTTCTTTAACAGATTTGAATCACGTTCACAATTTATAACGAAAAGTATTTTATACAGATTAGAAACATGAATAAAAATTACGAAAAGTAAATAAAATCATGTATCAGGAGTTTAAAAAAATATAGATATACATAACACTTCATAGCAATGAAAACTAAAACATTCTTGATAAAACTAAAGATTAAATGAATGGAAAGCCTGTACATTATATGCGTACATTGGGACCAAACATATGTTTTTGACTGTAACGACAACGAAAAAAAGAAAGAGAAAGGTATTGCTAAAGTGGCATTAAAAATGAATTTATCAAATAAAACTTATATTTCAACTTTATCCTTTTTATTTAGAATCTCTTTGCTTTTATCTTTTCTTTCTCTCATGATTCCTGTGTTTAAATTTTTTAACATCGTATCTTTTACTCTCACGATTCAATCTATGTTAAACAGCATATATTTTCTTTCTCTCATCATTCATTTTTGTAAACAAAGTCTATTTTCTTTCTCTCATGATTCATTTTTGAAAACAAAGTCTATTTTCTTTCTCTCATCGTTCACGATTTTCTTTTTAAACAGCTGTAACTAAAATATTACTTAAAAGTGTATGAATATAAGAATATTAAGAAATAAAATAAATGTAATTTTAAGTTATAGTCATAATAGTTTTCACTTTAAAACGATGTGTATTACAACATCGGAATAGAAATTCTGCAACACTAAAGCTCACTCATTCGATTAGACGTAATATTAAAAATGATTGTTTACTAACATAGCAAGGTATATAATACTTTTGATTGTTTTTATTATTATTATTTATATCAGAACGTCAGATACCAAGATTACGGCGTCAGATTCATTGTCAATGTTTTCCTCCTCTTTGTCGGATTTTTCATCCTCGGGGTTTGAATCATGCGCATTGTAAAGAAATCATCTTGTTGATTTCTGTATGTCCATGGCAATACATTGGAACTCTACAACAATGTTCTGAAACATATATCCTCCAATATGTAACGTAGTTTTTACTTACTGCACTAAAGGTTTGAGCAAACTATTATGTATATTCAATTTGCATTGTTTGTTAGTTTATTTTTTTATTTTTTTATTTTATTACAGCTGTTGTAATGTAACATTGGATGTTGGACTTGACCTTGTCTAGAACTGAGTTTATTTTCTCTTTGACATGAAGTGACCTGTTCATTTTATGCTGTAAACAACTAATACATATCTAAATCATTCTGTATCTGCATGGGTTTAAAATCAAAATTATTGTTAATAGAAATAAATATGTTTATTTGGGTCGAGGTCCGGGTTTTAGAATTTGCTTAGTGTATTTGACATAGTTCAGGTTCTGGTTTCTAACAATAACTAATAATTTTATTTTGTAACCATCAGGATCATTCTAGTATTGTCTGTTAGGTAATAGTTTTTTTTAGAAACTACTAATTGTGATCTGACATCAAGTAGAGAACTTTACAAATTTCTTTAAAATATTTCAGAAAACTTTGTTTTTGAAATTTTAATTCAACTTGTTTTGGAATTTTCTAATGCTAAAATATTATTTCACGTTTATAAATCTTTAGTAAAACCAACAAGGTTTTACAATGTCATCTAAAGTGCAGAACTTTATTCAAATCCTACCCATGAACAATTAGACTCCTTGAAAAAAGGGATGAATTGCTTCAGCTTGCCAGAAATTATTATCTTTCTGAAGCAAACGCTTCTTTAACGAAGCAAAAAAAAAATAAAAAAATAAATTGGTCTAATATATGGTGGAAAGGGATGTTTTGGATGAAAGTGCTTTGGATTTGAATAGTAAGTCTCCATCTGACACTAACTTAAAAGTTATGGAATTGAAATTAAAATACAAGAATGAAATCCAGTTAAGAAAGCATGAGCTTCAAGAAAGACAGATACAGTTAGACAAAGAGGAATGCAGAAAGAGGGAAGAGAGAAACAAATGCAAATGCAATTGGAGAAAGAGAAGAGAGGGAGACAAACGCAGTTACAAAAGGAGGAATAACAAATGTAAATGCAATTGCAGATGCAGAGAGAAAGACAAAAAGAAGAAAGGGAATCTTTATTTAGATTAAAATCATTAGAGCTGGCAAGTAAACTGCAAAACCCACTTTACACACAAATTAAGGTTTTGATGTTACTAAAAATATTAGGTTAGCGAAAAAAAAAGTAGATAAATGTTTTCCCTCATCTTGAAAAAGAAGATTGCTGAAAATTTTAAGTGGCCAAGAGAGCATTGGACTCAATTATTACAGAGTGCACTTTTTGGCAAAACCCGAAACATCAGCAAAGTTCTGACTATGATCTGGTTAAACAATGCATCAGGAAGGGTTATGAGTTAGTACCTTAGGCTTATTGATAAAAGGCCATTAACTATAAAAAAGAAACAGGACAAACTCATGTCGAATGTGGAAGAGAAAAACAGCAGTTATTTCATAGGTAGTGCATAGCCAAAAAAGTTGATACAAATTTCGAAACTCTCAGGCAACTCATATTAGCTGAAGAGTTCAAGAACAGAGTCCATAATGACGTTTAGGAAATGCTATTCGTACTGCGGACGAGTATTCTTTAGCTTGAAAAGTTTCTTTTGTCAGTAAGCATTCCACTTAGAAGTCTTTGGGAAAAATATTTCTGCGTAATACGAGCCCTTCCAAACCTCAATCTGACACAACTTCTAGAAACCAAGTTTCTGAGAAGATTGATTAGAAGTCCTTATCTCTTCCTACGCGTACCTATTACAAGAATAAAGGATACGGTTCGGTATTTCTGATTGCTACAAATTAAAAATAAACAACAGAATCAAGACAGACCTATTCCAGATGATATTATATCTAAGAGGTCAAAGTTGCTCTCATGTATTGAAAGCAATACACTCGTTCGGTCAAACAAACCCCAGTCTGATTTATGAACCATTCATGTCGAACGGTTCTATATCAGTCATTATTGATTCTGCCAATCCTATCCCTATTAACATTTTAAGGGACAGTGGAGCTTCTCAGAGTCTTTAATTATCAGTTACCTTGCCTTTTTTTCTGAGAAGGCATCCTATAATGAAAGTGTTCTTATTCAGGGTGATGAGTGCGGTTATGTTAATGTTGTTCTTATTCAGGGTGTTGCGTGCGGTAATGTTAATGTTCCTCTTCACTGTGTAAATGTATCAGACTTAGTCTCGTCTTTACCCATCGATGATATTCATTTCTTACTAGGCTATGACCTATCTGGAGATAAGGTTGTGGCAATCCACTTGTAACAGACAAGCCTTGTTTGGATTAGAAAGTCAATTATATCGACAAAGAAATCCCTGATTTATACCCAGCTTGCGTAGTTTCTAGCGATATGGCAACTAATATTCCTGAGAAGGATGTTGACCAGGACATTATTCCTTTATCTGATACATGTATTGGTAAGGCTTCTGATGACGTCACTTTTGCTTCTCGTTGGAATTAATCAAAGTATATTTATCACGGTGATCCAAAATTTAGTAACCAATCTCTTTACTCTAATAAGAGTGACAAGCGACAAACAATTGTCATCGAACTGGAAAAATATTCTTAGAGTTTCTGTTTGTTTCAGAGGGCTATTTACAAAACTGAAGCCACAGAAGTACTTTTATCTCATTTTGTTTAAAATGGGGTCCTTATGAGAACACGGATACCACCTGAAATACCTGCAGGTGACGAGTGGTCAGTGAGCTATCAAATTATAGTTAAAAAGTTGTATAGACAGGACATTCTTAGTTTAGCCCATTCAGCTCCTTTGGATGGTCATTTAGGGATCAATAAGACTTATAACAAGATCTTGAATCTCTTTTATAGGCCAAATTTTGATGTTTAAATATACTGTAGATCTTGTCACACTTGTCAAATGTTAGGAAATCCCAATCAGAAGATATCAATGGCTTACCTGCAACCCATTCCTGCATTTCACGAACCATTAGCAAAATAACGGTAGACGGTACCTTTTCCTTATATAAGACCAAGTCAGGCAACCATTACTTGTTGACTATACTGTGTGTCTCTTCAAGTTTCCCAGAGTCAATTCCTTTAACGAATATCAAAACTAAATTAGAAGTAAAAAGTTTTATAAGGATTTTTTTTTTTATACCTTTTATGGCCTTACCAAAAGATTCAGAAATATTTATCATTGAGACAAACACAAAAGAATGTTTGATTTATTGACTAGAGTATATGAATGTGTTAAGTCTATGTATTCCTACGATTATCTGGTGTGCACTTGTTGTCTGAAATATACGTGATTTCTCAAATCCACTAAACATTTTTAGTTTGGTGAGTAAGTATATTTAATGTTTACTTGGCCATTTTTTATTTATCTTGCCCGGGTGATGGCATCTGGCTGAAAGTTCCCTGCATATTATATCAATCGTGTGGCTAGAAAATTGTCGGCATCGGTATCAATAATTCATATCTTTATCAAAAGGCTCTCTAATGTCAGCACACTGTCTTTCACATTATCATGTATAGCGCATTCTTAATCATCCCACTTTAGTTCCAGCTTTTAGATTGCAACGAATACAAAATTTAACATACTTAGAGAACATGCATCTACTGTACGTAATCGGCCATTTAATTATCGGAGTTGGGAGATGGGGCTGCGACTTTCGTTTGAACATAAATATTAAGTATAACTATGTTCTGTTCTTTAATGTCAAAATAATTATTAGGTTTTTTTCCCTAATAATAACATGGATATAATATTGTTTCATTTATTGACTGATGGAAATTAAACCAGAAAATGTCCTGCGCCTACCCCAAACATTGAATTGTTGGTACCTAATACAGGTGCGGTATATCGTGGTACGTACTGATGTACGTTGGGAAATATTTATCGCGGTTCCAGGCTTTACATTAAAGTTAAAACTACGGGTGACATTTTGTGCTTAAGTCGTGTCTTTTGATAGCAATGCTGTATCATATGGAGTATTGATAGATTTATCATAACAATTATTCCATATAGCATCGCCACTTCACTCGTAAGTAAAGTTTATTATCGACATGACAAATACTTGAGTAAATCCACATGGCTGGTAGAATTGATCGTGACAGGATAACCTTGTATAATTTAGATTTGCTCTCTTAGATCTATCAGTCAATCAAAATCTACATTAAAGTTACAAGTACGCATGTCAGTTTGGGCTTGGGTCATGTCTTTTGATAGTAATACTGTTTCAATCTATCAGACAATCAAAATGGTAATATATAGCATATATTTCAAAATGGTACTGCGTGTAGTTTAGTTTATGTGACCTTAATTTATGAATTCTTCTCACTCAGTAAGGAATAACAATTTTTCTCCGTTTTGGAAGCCAATGTAATTCACTAATATCATCAACATTATCTTTAACATTACGACTAAGCATGTCGATTTGCGCATGTGCCATTCCTTGAAGTAGTAACGATATTTGATATATGGAGTATTGATAGATTTATCATAACACGTATTCTCTGTTGCAACACCGCTTCTCATGTGTATACACTTAATTGAGAGAGAGAGAGAGAGAGAGAGAGAGAGAGAGAGTAGTTTGTTTGCAAAAGCCCAACCGGATTCATCTTTCCTAGCCAGCGTTCTGGTATTTCGCCCGATCTATAGATATGGTAACATATGGGAACCTTGGCTAGCAAAGTTTGATATACTGAGGGAGATGTGCCTCAATTATTTTTAAGTGGTGTAAATACATGGATTGAGAACTGTTAAAACCTGCCAATGCACAAGTCGAACAAATTTAAGTCAACATCATTTTATTTAAAAAGTCCCAGGTAAAAGAGAACATGTAATGAGTCCAGGCCCTTGAGTCTTTGTATAATTTCTGTAACATAATGGTAATCAAATGATGAAGTAGCTTGTACTCTGACAAGAGAAAAAGAGTTTTTACTGTTGGTTAAAATCACAGGATATTTCGGAAGGATGTGGGGTGTTTCAAATTGTATTTTATTCTTGTAATTCCTTTCCAAAGATTTACAACTGAATTGTACAAACATCAAGTAATAATGATAAGAGATATAATAATAATAATAATAATAATAATAATAATAATAATATCGCCTTTGCAGGGTTAAACAATTCAGAGGGGCATGGACAGTTAGTCCAAATATCATATCAAATATTATTTAAAGGTCCCACTTGGACAACACACAATGTATCATTTAAATTACGATGAAAACAACAATAATGTTTACTGAACGCTATATCATATGTTTGTCCACAAACAACATGTCCGATGGCGCAAAGGTTAGTGGGTAAATGACATCATCTAATATTTATACCTAGCTAAAAAGGATATGCATATATATGTTCCCATTGGTAAGTATCGACATTGTACTGATTACCTGGGGAAGAACACATGCACAATATAGGTAGGTAATTTTTGATTTGTATGATTTGATAGTGTACTCGAGAACACGAACCTACTTTTGGCCAGCCTGAAGAATTGATATTTTAACTAATATGTAATAACGTCATGCTATTTTCGTTATTCAGATGGAATCTTTTTCAAAGAATGGGTTCTTAAAATTGCTTCGCTTGCAATGTAAAGAAATTAAGTAACAAGCAACGTGATTTTTAACATAATGGCAACCTCACTAGTAACCGTTTTAGGTTTTTTTTCTTCTTGTTCGGGTATATGTTAATATTTGTACATCAACGCACTGACAATTATTTGTATATCAACTCACTAGCGTAGTTATTTGTACATCAACTCACTTGTAGTTATTTGCACATCACCCTTACTCGTGTAGTTTTTTGTACATCAACAATATTATCAACAGTCATAGACAGTAGTATTTATTTTACACCAAACTACTAGTGTAGGAATATGACAACACTACACGAATATAAATAATAAGACATTTATAGCCCATTTAGTGCATAAATAATATGTTTAATTTTCATCTTTTAGGCAACAAAAATAGTGACACAAAAGTACATTTTATTGAATTCAACAGTTTTTAAGAGGCGATATAAATACTTGCTGATTTTAAAATGAAAGCAACAATGTCAGTATCGTAGATAATGCCTAATTGCTTGCAGGCTACAACATTATACATGAAAGGTCACTGCTAGATTTGCTGAAGGTCAACATCCAATTGAACAAAAATGCAAATGTGCTGTTTCAAACAAAGGCGTAATCCAATGTTTAATAAAGATTCAAAAATAACAAAGACGTACTCTTATTAAAGCTAGCTACCACATAAAGTAAATATTACAAAATAAACAACACCAACACTACACTAATATAATTAATAAAATATTTCAAGAACAATATTGGAGCATGAAATAATAGATTAAATATAAATATATAAAATAATATATTAAATATTATTAAAAAAATTAGATAATATAATAAATTTGCAGGATTCTATTTTATTGTAGTGTTAGTGTTATTTAATATTTCAGTAAAGATTCAAACCTTACAAGACCTACTCTAATGGTTCAGTAGATATTCAGACATTAAATTTCCGTTCTCTAGGAGTTCAGAAAAGATTCAAACACTGCAAAGGAGTTCTCTAACTAGAGCCGCATACCAGGAACAATTTTGTACCGCGATATACCACAACATACCACAGTATACCACAATTATATTAATGACCAACAGTTTAATGTTCTGGGGCAGGGGCTGATACTTATATTGTTCAATTTCCTTTCGTCAATAACGGGGAAATATCTTAGTCTGATTTATAGCAAAATAACATCATATTCTATTCATGACATTATTTGGAAAAACAGGAATTGTCTTGAACTTAAAAGAAAAGAAAATGTTTCAGATGAAATCAGAAGCCCCGTCCAGTCCCACCCCTAATTAAATGGCCAATACTTTATACTAGATGAATTTTTTATGTGTATGATAATTGTTGTATATGTTATAATCCAATAACCTGCACCTAAATTGGGATGATTAAGCTTACACTAAAGATGACACTATGTAAGACACTGTGATGATATTAAGGAGCCTATTGATAAAAATAGGAATTGTTTTTAGTGACGCCTTCACCTTTCTAGCTACGCTGTTGATATAATAGGCGGGTGAACTTTGAGTACGATGCAAAACCCAGTCAAACTATTTATCAGAGCATAAATAACACTCAAGAAACAAGGTCTCTGTCTACTTTACAACCATAGTTTTCAAACAAGTTCCTCAAATGTGACTTGGATTTCTTCTTGTTAAAACATATGTTCGTTCGTTAAAACACCATGGACACTACTTAGCAAAATTACTAGCAAGGTTTTTAAAAAATCACCAACTTCTGTTGCAACGTGGGTATGTTCATAGAAAAGATTCTCTATTGAATTATGAAAAACACCATTGCCACTATCTGCCATTTATCTATCGATAAAATGATGCTCAAGCATGTGCCATATTTTAGTTGTTGAAATATCTAACAATGGCCAAAAGTCATCTGAAAAACACATAGGAAAATGAAACAGTGACCTTGATAAAGAATCTGAAGTAAAAATTGGAACTGACTATAACCATCTGGAATATGCATAAATAATGCGCTTATCTGACAGATAAAAAAACTGGATGAAATGAACGAGTTACAAATCAAGGAGTCGTGTGAAATCTTTGTCAATGCTTGAGGTGCTCAAATTTCCTAAATGTTGACAGATCTTTAATAATAAACTGTAACATTATTAATAACAGAATAATTTACAATCATGCACTTAAAGATGATAGAATATCATGGAATGGAATTAGATACATAAATGATTATTATCATTCAAATTGGAATTTCATCTGTCAGCACTGAGTGTTAATTTATTAGCTTTAAACACATACATTTTAAAAGACAACGGGAGAAATAAGTAAAAAATACTGAAAGTGCTTCTACATAATTGTGGACATTTTACTTGTTGTTGACTCCTAGCAAATACGGCTTTCATTACAGGAGTAGCTGCTTACCATGAAGTCGATAATAAAGAACAGACTAAACATTATTGCTCAAAATCATACTAGATGCAAGCAAAATCTCGTGAATGATGAAGTTAACCAGCTTTAATTATTCCATATCTTTTGAGGGTGGCATCTGAAGAGTTTATACTTGTTTTCACCGTCTTTTATGTGTCTGGTTTTTAAACAATTGTTAAAACTTTCATTATTGTTCAGAGTCAAAATATGCAAATGGCATCATCCATATCAAAACCATACAGATGTCTGCTTCCTGTACTCTTAGTTCCAGTCCTTTATATGTCCTCTGTTACTTTTTTCCATATCTTTTCTGTTTTTATCTGTACTCATTAAGGAAGTTTTCCAATAAGCACATGTGATACATGCATCAAGTAATTTGTATTTAATTTTCCACATGATATGACCTGAAAACCATCTTTTCAATTTAGGCAATTAAATTTCAGATTATATTTTTCTATTAGATGTAACACATAAATATGACTTGCATTTCACCGTTGTTCCGGTTTAAATTTATATCTAATTACTTTTCCAAATTTCCCCTAAAAATTGTTGGTTCAAAAAGATCTCACAAGTGTGCCTTCTGTACACGTTGCATAGTTTGTTTGATAGGAGGTGGTGTAGTTGTTATAGTTATCGTGTCCAGTGGGTTAAAATCAAACCTATTTCTGATCTTAGAGATGATATCATAGCACAACATGTACAACACAAAATGTTAGATACTAAGAGAATCAACACCACTAAAGAACGACATTGATGTTTTCTGCCGAAAACGACGCAGAGAGCGCCTGGAAGCAAAGACAAAATATGTCCAACCCAAGAATCATTATTTACGTTGTCTACTCTACGGCACTCTTGCAGTTGCCTTCGGTTTTCTTTTTAATAAGTTTAATTTGCTAATATTTGAAGGAAATATTGATACGAATTAATACAAATTGATACAAATTAATACAAATTGATACAAACTGATACAAATTAATACAAATTAATACAAAGTTTTAAAACATGATGAAATAATAACATCTGCTATTAGGAAATTGAACACAATCGACGAGATGGCATGCCAAGGAATAGCTGAATATGAAAGTAACTATGCTGAGTTTAATATAATAATCAAAAAGTTCGACAGGTATATAGGAATTTACAAAACACAAATACAAACAAATATGGAAATCCAAGACAGGGAGGAATTGAAGAAAAATAAACCGTATATTAAGAACTGACGAATATTGAATAACCAACTAGATTTTGGAGAACCTTAGAGTGAATATAAAGTGCATAATAATTACAACAAATCAGACATCAATCCGTGTAGAGGATTTATTTATTTTAGTGTTGTATTCGTACACGACTGGCTCTGTATAAATATTACTACTCGTTAGTGTTGCCACAATGATTGTTAAGTGTTATCATAAGTCATAACACAATAGTTTGAATTCTTCGATTGCTTGCTGATGTTATTTGTTTATTTAGATGTCAGTATCGTCACACGAGTGGATTGGCGTAAACATTACTACTAGTTAGTACTATAACAATGACTTTTAACTGTTTTATATTCCAACACAGTAGTTTGAATTCTCCTTTGCTTGTTTGCAAGTTGTTATTTATTTTGTTTTGGTGCTGTAGATACCCTTACACGAGTAGGTTGATGTGAAAATTACCTCTAACCATAACTCTTAATATATTTACTACTAATTATCACAGATATCAATTCTTATAAGCCATTTGTAACATTTTTGTTCTTTTCTTGGAGTTTTGTGGCAGCATAAAGCCAAAACGAGACTGATCTGAGAAAAAGTTTCCGCAGTACCATGATGTTGACAACCAAAAACGTAGACTGTAGGGATGCCATTTCAAAGGTTATTACTATGGTGATAGTTGTTCTCCTCGCGACCGCAGCTCGTGGTGAGTGTACGTCTTGCGTTGTTAGCCAAATAACAAGTGTCAGATATCTCAACATTGAAGAGTACTTAAAATAAAAGTAAAATAAATTTTGTTTTTGTTTTCATTGTCCATTAGAGATAGAGAAAATTCCTGAACCTGTCACGCTTGCCATTATCAACTTACAGCTTTTTGAATTAATACTGAATTAAGTTTTAATTCTCAATTACTATTATATAATTGAAACCGCGTTGCATTGTTCATTCAAATACAGATCCAATAAACACACACACACACACACACACACACACACACACACACACAAAGTTTGCGAAGTCATTAAACGGTTTCTACAATTTACATCCCAAATCCTCGTTGGGTTCAGTTATTGTTTCTGTTGATATGAAGTTTTTTTGATACGTAGGCTGCCTCTCATGCTATGCATTATGAACCGTCACGCTGTGCATTATAGTCGTCACGCCATGCATACCGTCATGTTATGCATTATAGACCGTCATGCTATACATACCGTCATGCCATGCATTATAGACCGTATTGCTATGCATTATAGTCCGTCATGCTATTCATACCGTCATGCCATGCATTATAGACCGTCATATTATACATTTTAGTCCGTCACGCTTAGCATACTGTCATGCCATGCATTATAGACGGTATTGCTATGCGTTATAGACCGTCATGCTATGTATTATTGACCGTATTGTTATGCATTTCGTAATGATATGCATTATTGACCCTCATGCTATGCAGTATAGACCGTATTGCTATGCATAACGTCATGCCATGCATTATAGACTGGCACGCTATGCATACCGTCATGTTATTACATTATGGGGCGTCATGCTATGCATTATTGACCGTCATGCTATGCATTATAGACTGTTACGCTATGCATACCGTCATGTTATTACATGATGGCCGTCATGCTATGCATTATTGACCGTCATGCTATGCATTATAGACTGTTACGCTATGCATACCGTCATGTTATGCATTATTGGCCGTCCTGCTATGCATACCGTCATGCTATGCATACCGTCATGCTATGCATAACGTCATGCTATGCATTATAGACTGTTACGCTATGCATACCGTCATGTTATGCATTATTGGCCGTCCTGCTATGCATACCGTCATGCTATGCATACCGTCATGCTATGCATAACGTCATGCTATGCATTATAGACTGTTACGCTATGCATACCGTCATGTTATGCATTATTGGCCGTCCTGCTATGCATACCGTCATGCTATGCATACCGTCATGCTATGCATAACGTCATGCTATGCATTATAGACTGTTACGCTATGCATACCGTCATGTTATGCATTATTGGCCGTCCTGCTATGCATACCGTCATGCTGTGCATACCGTCATGCTGTGCATTACATACACCTAACTGGTAGAAATTAATCTTTTTGCAAAGCTGTCATGAGCAGTAAGATGGCATGAACATGAATGTATACATTCAAATATGTCGAAAACTATCTTGAAGATCAGTTGTTTTGATGTTTCTAGCAAACAAAACATGCGGTTCGACACAGAGATTGAATATTTTATTATTTACCATGTCTAAACGTATCAAATCTGCAAGCTATTCCTTAGTTAGTATAGTCACTGTAAAGGAGCAAGCTGACATTTTTAGTCAATGTCTTAAAAGCAATAACATGTTTTACTTTTCCATTGTGGAATTCCAGGCGAATGGCTTCTTGTGTTGGCATACCTGGGAAAGGACTTTGTAATTCATTTAATTTATGTTGCCAACAACACGCAGGATGGAGTTTCGTCCTTTACAAAATCATCTCCGCTTTCATCGATCGGTGCACTGCTTGAATACTACTACATGCGGGATATCCATATTCATATAACAATGTCTGTAATAACGTCATTTGTAATGTTCTACGGCATGGCCTGGGGATTTCAGTGGTACTTCTACATCAGACGAAGAAACAAGGTATAGTGGAGAGAGATAGACAAAGAGAGAGATATTTTACTGAATTCATATTATTTAAGATAGGAAAAATGCACACCAATGTGACCTCCTGCATTGGGAATTTCTATTAGATGACAGTTTCAAGAAAACTGAGTAAATAAATCAGGCAACAGAATCAAGAAACAAGTTTGGACATGTTTTAAAAGTTTTGGAATAGATGTAATAGTCATAAGAAAAAAATCTTGGCAGCAGTCTGTTTTTGTTATAAAACATTGGTAGACGTCAACTGTAAAATGTTCTAACAATCCAAAGATTTCATTCGTCGATTGTGAATAACATTTAGAAGTCTGAGTAATATTTATTAGTGAATTTTTGAGTAAAGTTGGATAGTAGTGGTCTTGATTCGCCTGTTCCTAAAGACGTTGTTTTGATGTGACTTTTAACCTACTTCAAAAGAAAATCCATTTTACTATGTGTTGTCGGAATGTCTCGATTGACTTTGTCTGTGATTAGTAATGTGCTTGAAATGTAGGAAGTTGTAACGGAAACTGGACTGGGCATGTCGGCTTGGATAACTCAAGTGGAAGGGTACCCTTTTAGAGTAAGTGAAGTCCAGTGTTCGAGCCCTGGTCTTGTCGTGCATTGTTACCTGTTGCACATACACATCGATTAAGCGCAAAGATTTTCTTCTTAATACAAATCTTCTTTTTTATTTATGAATAAGTTTAAATACACTATTCACTTCAATCAATACTATATATAATTGACCCTATAATTCTGGCAATTAAAAAAAGGGGAAAACATGTACAATAGAAGGTACTACCTAAATTGCACAATGTTACTTCAACCATTACATAAAACAAGAGACAGGGAGAAAGTAGGAAGTAAACAAAATATATAAAAGAAAATTGAAGAAAATGTGTACATAGTAAATATGTTTTGTGTGAAAAGTTTTACAGTTCCGATAATAATTAATGTTAGAAAAGTAATTACTCGTACACACGAATCCCCTTGCTAACATGAACACATTTGGAGTATCTGACCAAATAAGGACTGATATAGAGGAAGATACAGAAGCCATACGACAATAGGTCACGGTGACCTTGTTTTGGCAAGATTAAGTTGCTCTTATAGAGACACGGACTCATAGTTTTCGTGAGCGCAGGTAAATAAGAACAAATTTATTGAAGGAGTAATAATTGGTAGGACTTTGGACTCATACAGAAGTAGAAGGGATACTTCTCATGTAAACTTAGGCAATTGCACGGAACTGGATTGGGCGCGTCGGCTTGTATACCCCAGTGATAAAGTGCCTCTCTACCGTTAGGGAGGTCCAGGGTTTCGAGACCCGGTTCGGCCGTGCATTGCTCCCTGTTACACATAAAGACACACACGCGCACATCAATTAAGTGCGCGTGTTTCAAAATAAAAATATTTTTTATTTCGCCACAAATATTAAAAAGTTTAAATCAACTATTCACTTCAATCACTATTATACAGAAATTGACCTAAAAGCAATTTGCACAAAAAGAAAGGAAAATATCAGATATAACAGAAGGGATTACCAAAATAGCATATGTGTTATTTAATTTATGCCATGAAAGAAAGATTAAGAGTGGATGAAGGAAAGAACTTAAAGATAAAACAAAATAATAAAAAAAATGTGAAGATAGCATGCATATTTGAAGGAGTGTGAAAATTATTACAGTTTAGTAAGACAAGGAGTTTAGTTGCAAGCTCGAATCCTCTTGCTAGCAGGAACACCTTTCGGGATCTGACCATATACAGACTGATATAGACGAAAATATAGAAGTCACACGACAATGAAATTAAGGTCATAGTGACCGACTTTTGGCATTATTCAGTGCTCTTATAGAGACGCGGAAAAATGACAGTTTTCAGTATTGTAGGTGAATAAGAACCAAGATACTGAAGGAGTAATGAAAGGAAAGCAGAAAATAGATAAGTCACTCTCGGTGAGCAGCGATAGCTCAGGTGAGAGGACGTTGGACTCATAATCCAACGGTCGCGGATTTCATATCTGTCCAGGCCATTCAGGGATAACTGCCTCTGTGCTTCCTTGGGAAAGTGGCTTTGTCCCATTGCCTGGGCATAGCGTCCAATAAGGTACTGTGAGTCGTTAAAAAACAAAAGACAAACAACAAAAGCTACTACAGTGTGAAAATAAATTAGTTTCACCTCATTCTTATATGGTTCAGTTTCAATAGTTGAGATTATCCACATACCAATTTCCACGAGAGTATGTGAAACGGGATCTAAACTATTATTGGTATAATGAATGGAAAGCTGTAAATGCAAAAGTAATTTACGATTGAAAATGTGGACGCCATGTCCTAATTTTGGCATTGTTGATTTACGCTTTTGGAATGTATCTACATACTAATGTTTTATGAGAGTAAGTGAAATATGATTTAGAATGTAATATAGAGGGCGTAGTGAACGGAAAGACATAAACATTCAGGCGTAAACACTAGGTTACATTGACCTGGTTTGGGTATGTTTTAAGCTACTTTTTGAGGTGAATCTTCAGAGAAATGTTCATGGATTTGGTGATATAAACATAACTAGTGTAATGAGCGATAAAAATGCAAAATATCATGAGTATATGTGAGATACCACCCAAAATATTGCCGTTGTAATGAACGGACTACTGAAAATAAAAAAAATCACTCGAGCGCAAAATTTGGGTCACAAAAACTTGGTGTTGTCATGGTTGAGTTACTTTTCTTAAGATGTATCCACATACCAAATTTTATGTGTGTATGTGAAATAGGTTCCGAAAGATTGAGGGTGCAACCAACGGATACCTAAAAAGACAAGAGTTATTAATACAAATAAAGATGGGTCACACTGACCACGTTTTGTTAAGATGAATATCTTTAAAATAATTTCTTTGACATGTTCATGTTTAGGTGAAAAAGAGTCAAATGTATTGAAGATGTAACAAACAAACATGAATGTACGAGAAACGGAACGAACCAACAACTTTGGCAAGGGGATACAGAAAGTTAAGTAGCTCAAGAGGGTAGAGATACAATTATACATCACCCATAAAACGTCCATACCAGGTATTAAAGACATGACCACGAGTCCAAACTAGATATTAAAGACATGACCACGAGTCCACACTAGATATTAAAGACATGACCACGAGTCCGTACTAAAATTCTAGGATCTTATTACACTTATTCCAGGCGGAGGAATGGAAATGTCAGCCCGATAGGTGGCTATCCAAAGAAGACGAGAGACACGAGATATTGATGGGGTCCTTCAATATGTTACTCGGCTCCACGATATCTGGGTCTCTATCTTGCTACATCATGAATGGAGGTATATTCTCTCTCTCTCTCTCTCTCTCTCTCTCTCTCTCTCTCTCTCTCTCTCTCTCTCCAAAATTCAATAGCATTGAGAAATATGCAATGTTATTTGTGCCAGCCACATGCTTTATGTTTTCCCTGCAAGTTTGACTAAATTACCTTGAGAACAGTAATTATATATAAAAGGTGCATTTTTCTAGCCATAACGTCATTACCCGGAATTACCTGTTTACTGAGGTATTCATCCATCTTTCCGTTGCTAACAGCGTAAGGTAAATAGTCCATCGCGTCACATTAGTAGTAAACATCTTGATTGTGTAAGACTGAAACGATAATCAAAATGATTACCGAAAAAATGGTTATATGGTGGTTGAACTTTCGCATTTCATTTTAGGTAAAAACAGCCTCTATACCAGTATCTCTGAATACGGATGGATGTATCTGGTATTCTCTGTGTTTGCTCTATTCATGTACAATGAAGTATTTTCGTACCATTTACATCTTCTGCTCCATAATCCTTACTTTTACAAAACGATCCACAAATGGCACCATCGCTACGGGAGTCCCACTGTCTTCAGCGCCACTGCGATGCATCCAGCTGAATTCATTACATACCAAATTTTGATATCTTTACCCGCTTTCACGGTGCCTTTGCATGTTGGTAAGTAAATTCTTTCATTATATTTCAACATTACCACGAGACTACATTCGGACCACCTCGGCCATCCATTTGCATCATTGGAGTGACACTTCACCATGGGTCGCTAGGTACGCGCCTCTGCTATCGGGCGATTTGCTATCCAATTTTGGATATTATCCATACGCGACCATGTTGGCAGACACGTAAGTTAAGAGTCTAGGAAAATAGTCACAAACATTTGCCATCTTTACCTTGTTTGCTGTGATGGTTTGCCAAGGTCAATTTTATGTCGTGACTGTAACTCGAACTAAATAAAATCCTTAGTAAAAGGAGGTCGGTAGTTATTGCAGGTTGCCAGTCTCGTCAAAAGGTAAAGAAATATTGCTTGTATTCAATAATCCCATAATGTCTATATAGAAGTGATTTCCTGATATGACTATAGTTGACCAAAAGCTGATAATACAATTAATGCGCTTTATTCTCATCTTCTCGGTCAATCTTTCTTCTTTCTTTCATAAGTACCCAAGATGATCTGAATAGCATCTATCGGCATACACTATAAGTATAGTTCGTAGGATTGACCTCAGAAAGTTTGAGAATGCCATCTTTACATTTGTTATTATTTGTAGTGTCGGTGAAGTTTTGTACCTAAGTTACTTCATCCCCAGCTTATAATGTTGAAATAGTGAAAATCACACAACTGCTGAAATGTGGTATTTCAATCTAAACTTTCAACATTCATCCTCTTGATAACAATATGACTAAAGTCTTATGCTAAATTGCAGAATCTCAATTATTTACAAAAATGTCTTGACCTTCTCAAAAAGGACGTAATAAATTTACAATTCGTTTCTCTTACAGGTGTGTACATTCCCATGCTTTTATACTATTACTACTACGGCATGGTCGCCCACACGGGAGTGAAAATGAACGCCCTGTGGCCATGGCAACCCTCATCCATTTTTCATGACGATCATCACAGGTATCCGCCACAGTGACATCTCTCTCTCTCTCTCTCTCTCTCTCTCTCTCTCTCTCTCTCTCTCTCTCAACGGGTAAAAAAATATGTAAAGACTGGGTATACATTGATGTAATCACTGAGGTATCATAATAAATGCCAGCAAACCAACTCTAACAACAATAATAGGCTTCAAGTATTAATTTTTCTGTAAAAAGTAGTTTTCCACATGAACCGTGCAGGTTGTCAGGGACTGGACGTAATATGAACTGTGTCTATTCGATATTTTACGACATCCTTACTCTCCTGCAGACAAAATACTAAAAGTTGTTGTTTTTTTTAAGTTTTGGGAGGGGGTATGCTGGATTAAACATACTAACAAAATTATTTTAGTAGAGATTTAATTTCTCATTACAAACATAATCATGTTTGAAAGCGATATAGAAATCGGGAACAGAAGAGTGTTGGTTGCGATCCAAAATCAGGTGACAATCGAAATTTAGTGTATCGTCTGTTACTGAACAAGACCGCAAGCTTGACAAGGCAACGCAGTTCACGTTAGAAGTTAGAAATAAACAGTAAAAAACCCACTAGGTGTAAACTCTTAGTCATTAACATCTTAAGCTTAAAGATGCTAGAGCCTGAAGTGTGTCCGATACGATCACTCAGACGGAAACCCCACAAAAATAATGTTTTCTTTATCAGTTCGTACAAGAAACCTGTTAAAGCCCCAATACCGCTGTTTATCATATATTTCACCATTCTTCCAATGTAACTAAAGTTTGGAAGAAAGGAGATGATTTGTTCAAAATTTTCTCTGACATAAACCGTTCTTTGAAATAATCAATACGTCTAGTTTACGCTACGTTCAAGTAGCTCGTAATTCCGTTTTGTTTTGTCTCGGTGTTCTCCAAAAGTAGTGATGTGATACATTTGACAAATTCTGTTTGTCATTCGCACGTGGCGCACAAATTGATTCGAGAAGGAATGAAAAGAGAAGCTACCTTTTTTTAAGCGGAACTGACTCTGTAGAATATTGGTGATCAACTTTGGGCTCTGGAATATACGTTAATGGGCGAACGTGTGCTGAAGACAACCCGACATAGCGTAGTGTGTTACCTTCTTACGTTTACAAAGGTGAGGTTATCAAATCTTCTGTTCCAGCTTTGGGCTGAAATTAGTTCACCCACAGATGTCACCTATCAACATCGGATTAATTCGTACACATGTGAAAAATGGCAGAGTTTTCAGTTCGAGGGAGAAATTACATGACTCATAACGTGATGAAACGCCCTTCCTATCTTGTTTTAATGGAACCCATCGATGTTTAGCAGCAATATCTTTCAAGATTTAGTATATTTCAGATGATTTAGCATCATGACCTTTTGGACGTAAGGCAGCATTGGGTCTTCAACGAAAAAATCTCTGTCTTCTTGTATGAAAAGAGTCATTAATTTGGCAAAATATACAATTTGAGTTATTAAATTTACAAGCCAAATTGATACAAAAGTCGATGTTGTAAAATTATTGTAAAATAGAAGTCGACATTTTATCGATGTAATAATGCAGCTGTTAATAGCATTTACAAATAATGGAGAAAATATCTACGCAAGTAGAGGGTTCTTGAATTTAAAAATATATAATCAAACGAAAATCGACCTTGAATATTGCAGACAGTAAGGAAATATTTAACTTGCGAAGTTGAAATATGTCTTCGCACCTCGTGACAGCACAATGTTTCCACTTCTTTCGTGAAATATATTCCTAGATATCATCTATATATTTATATGAAAAGAGGGATTATTTTTTTTCTCAGATATTTCCACTGCAACTTTGGATTCAACTCTTTTATCTTCGATAAGCTGCATGGAACCTTGAGAAGAAAGGATCAGGAACACAGCGAAAACGTGTTTGGAGGCAACGGGAAAGCAATCGATTCCACAGAGTTGGTAGCAACGTGACATTTGTTTAAAGGCACCATTATGCGCATTTGCGTTTGCTTTAGGTCAAGCATTGAAGCCACATAGGTAAAACAAAGTATGCAATATTTATGTAAATTTTTAATGTCATATGCCTTGATAATTTTTAAGTTTAGTATTTTAAAATTGTGTACTCTTTCTATGCAATAATCCGAAAAGAAAATCGATTTCCCAAATGTCAAATAAATAGAAGCCATATTATGAAACAATTCTTAAATTAATGTTAACTCTGTAAACAAGGAAAATAATGAGATTTCTTTAGAATGTACACAGAGTTATTAAGAAGTCATGCTTTCGTAAAAATGCTAATGCAATTATAAAGTTTTAAAACGCACACATGCACGATAATAATAATAATAATAATAATAATAATAATAATAATAATAATAATAATTATTATTATCATTATTATTATTATTATTATTATTATTATTATTATTATTATTATTATCCAAGTTATAAAATGAAAATTTAAGAGGAACTTACATTATTATGAATTGAATCGAAAATAACCCTTAAAAGTTCTAATCAAGTCGAAAAGTTGTTCCGAATATATTTTAAATCCCGAATGTACTTGTCTGTCAACAGTACTGAGGTATCACAATGATATTATCCAGAACTCTTTTGAAAAAAAATCACAATAGTTTCAGAATAATATTTTAGTCTACTTTGTAATTCCAACGAATAATCCAAACAAACATTTCCCCTCAAATAATATCTAAACACAGCATTAAATACGCATACAGTCTGATGTTACAATAAGAACACAGAAAATAAGAATGAAGAATTCGTCCAGTCCTATTGATTTATATACAAGTATAAGGGGCGAAAATGCATTTTGTGCCTACTCGCTATGTGAAATTGTGGAAATATCCCACATCTTCAAAGGACCCATCATCTCATTTGGCTTAGAATCTATTTTGTCTTGTTTGTGATGTCAGTAAGAAAGAAGCGAACATCCACATAGGTAGAACTGAATGGACGGAAAAATAGATCCAAGTAAAAAGAAAAGCTTCTTTTCTGGTTTGGTCACTACTTGCAATAAAAGTTTTACACAAAAATCCTGAAAAATAGCAATTGTTTTCTTTTTGTTTTTGTAAATTTCTCGAGGAAGAACAATGCAGAAAATATCACTCGAGCTAAATTAAAGATTGTGTCCAGCTGATAAGTATCGTCATTTAGAGCTTTGTGATTACTGTAATTTAATAATGAAATAGTTCAATTATGAATGAATATTTATAGTCAGTGTTGTAAAACTGAATTTCCTATACCTTTTCTAATTGATGTTTGTATCTTATAACTTTGCGATTACAATAGAATACATATTATCAGAGTTGTTCTTTGCAATATATTTTGTGACCAATTCTTGAGAAATGGAAATGTATTAAAGCGTATGTGATTTTACAAGATATTGTGTAAACAATTTCAGATACATGTAAATGTATCGAAACGTATGAGATTTTACAAGATATTGTGTAAACAATTTCAGATACATGTAAATGTATCGAAACGTATGAGATTTTACAAGATATTGTGTAAACAATTTCAGATACATGTAAATGTATCGAAACGTATGAGATTTTACAAGATATTGTGTAAACAATTTCAGATACATGTAAATGTATCGAAACGTATGAGATTTTACAAGATATTGTGTAAACAATTTCAGATACATGTAAATGTATCGAAACGTATGAGATTTTACAAGATATTGTGTAAACAATTTCAGATACATGTAAATGTATCGAAACGTATGAGATTTTACAAGATATTGTGTAAACAATTTCAGATACATGTAAATGTATCGAAACGTATGAGATTTTACAAGATATTGTGTAAACAATTTCAGATACATGTAAATGTATCGAAACGTATGAGATTTTACAAGATATTGTGTAAACAATTTCAGATACATGTAAAT
>JAECUM010029584.1:0-32220 GCA_016617855.1 Megalonaias nervosa
ATCTACCATTATATTTACTGATATCTGTTTAAGTGTTATGACGTAGTGTAGTGAACGCGTGCACGACTTTATGAGGCAGTGCTGTTGATTTTGATACAGCATCAAGCACAGCGAGGGTTTCACGACCGCATATTGGAGGATCAGTTATTTTTTGTGTTGGTAACGTTGAATACCAGATTGGAATATCACCGGTAACGTACTTTAAAAATTCTTTTGGTGGTGCTAATCCATACGAATCGAAATAAATAATTCCACGTGGATCAATTGCATATGCGACCCAATGCGTGCCTGGGCCAGAGTTTTTATCGAGATTAATGATACCGGTTTCAATATTGTTTGGTTTTTTTGGTAATTGATCGCACATAAAAACACCTCTGAAATTTTTTATTTTTAATTGCTTAGCAGCATTAAGTAAATCAAAATTGGACATAGGTGATATTAATAAACTGTCCCTGGTAATCTTAGACCCTTTCCGTACCATGAATGTGGAGTCCCTGGTAATCTTAGACCCTTTCCGTACCATGAATGTGGAGTCCCTGGTAATCTTAAACCTCTTCCCTTTTTTTTGATTCCTTGTCCGGTTGCTTTCATTAACGCCATTCCAGCAGCTGTTCCAGCAGCACCTAACGCAGCTGCCTTTGCAACAGCTGGGGCTGCAGCTGCTATTAATGCTGGTATTGCTGCGAGAAGTGGAAATATACCACCCGTTTTAGCGATGTTTTTGATGGCGCCCGCAGAAAGATTAAGTTTGACGCCTTTATTTGATTTTTTAGCGTCATTGAAGTTTTTAAACTGACGTTCGGTCAACGATAGTTTATTTGCACCGGTCATTTGTTCTCGCTTTAGCGATATTTTTATTCCACAATTATTTTTGATGCTGATTGCAGCCTTTTAATCTGACCAGGAGTCAGACTCACACTAACGTGATGATATAACATTATTAATATTATGAACGATCTAATTACATATTTTCTACTGGAGCATCAATAACTCTCATTCGTCCACCAACACCTTCGAGTAACATCGATTTATCGCTGAGTATAACGGCTATTGCTCTGTAATTAGGGATATCTACAATGTTTCTATTAACGCGAGCTCGAAAATGAATATCTACAACAGATTGTCTGGTTAAATCTAAATGTTCCAGTGAAAAGTAATAAATCGGATACAGCAATGTAAAATCTAACTGAGATATTTGTAAACCAGTATCAATATTTTGATCACGACCCATGAATGTCATTAATCGATGATATGCACGTGCTACATGATTATTTTCAAAATTCAGTAATATATCTTCGGATGGTTCTTGATGTCCATTTATCCTTAATGAAACTTCAGAAACACCGAGTTTGTCAAATATCATTAAACTTTTTATTTGATTGTTTACACGTGTATTATCTTGAAGCGCAATAAATATGTGTCGTGGTGCAGAAACACCCTGCTGAGAAGCTATTTGCCATGTGAATAGACCATTAATTGCACTCTGAACAACATCTGTGGTCATTGTTAACCATGACAACGTTGATTTACCGCCTTGACTCATAAAAGATAGTAACCGATCTTCTTCGGATATTGTTGGAGTCATCACTGGCATCCACAAGGAAAGTTTTGTTAGTACTATTTTACCATGAAGTGCCGCAGTTTCATTATCATCAGCTCCTTCAACGTGCCACATTGCATCATTATCATCGCTTTTTCGCACAAGTACAACTGTGTGTTTGGCTCCAAAAATAACTTTTCTGACATTTCTGCAAAATCCAAATATGTGTGACAGTGGAATTGCACATGAAAACCTTCTATCTTTCAACATTGATTTACGTGATGCAAATCCTAAGTTGAAATTTGGATCAACACTTTGCAATAACAAAAAAATCAGCAGCAGGCCGTGTTATTCCCGCTGGTTGTGGATCTAATGCAGTAGCACGCGCTGTTTGTACTGATTTATACTGTCTATATTCAGGGTGGTCAGAAGTATCCTTCGCAAACATCATTGATGGACCAGCTGATCTTGAATAATCATCGCTGTATCGTGCTAGACCCAATATTGTTGTAGCAACGTCAACGTCTTTCTGGATTGATTCAATATTTTTTCCATCAATCATGTACGTAGCGCTGTCAAATAACGCCATAATATCATTATTAACAAAACTAAAAACATCATTATTATTGTATTCAGTATCATCATGTTTATAAATTTTACCTTCTACTTCAATAAAAGCCTCAGCGGGTAGGAAATACCTACTTGTATCCTGAACCTGTAATTCGATTCGTCCACGCTGATCTGGAATTCGTGCGTCATAAGAATAATATTGATAATCGCGCACAGACTCATCTTTGAGAACTGGTGCGTCCATATCAAACGCGGGGTCAGATATGCGCTTAAACATCTTTATTATTATCGTCTTCGTCTAACACGAAGACCACTTCCTGCTATCAGACTAGCGGTTATATTTTTTTTCTTTTTCCGACATTGGTACATCAGCCAACTCTGCTAGTTTTTGATTAGCGACTTGATTTATTATTTTACTGACATTTGCTGGCATCACTTCAGTGCTAGCCAATTTCACAGGTTGAGGTCGGGCCGCTTGTGGTCTGCGTATTAATCGTGATAGTCTATCTTTAATTGCTGAAAACGCTTTGCTAGCGAGATTACCAACAGCGCCTATACCTTTTTCACGAACAACATCAATAGCTTTCATTCCTAGCTGCTTTGCAATCGGTATTGCTTTTGGGGCTATTCTTCTAAACAGACCCTGAATAACATCACCTAATCCTTCTCCGTAGGTCGTTTTGTATACCGGTAATCGAGAATTTATTACCCTGACCATGGTAGGTCCACGAGTATTGTGTATGATCATTTTATTATTAAGTGATTTTATCACTAATTACATACTTAGTCACTATAATAATCATCGGCGATTTCATTAATGAGAGATCGATATACATTAATATCCATGACACCGCCTGTAAATAATCGTTTACAAATATCAGCTACTTCATTAATGATTTCTGGGGAATTATTACCAGCTCGTTTTCCTCCGATGAGAATTTCTAATCGATCGACATCAGCAAGAACGTTATTGGGACAAGTAATAAGACCACTTCCTAAACCACTTCCAGTTGCGCCAGGATCGTCTTGAAATTCTTTTTCTTCACTTGGTTTCAGTGGTGTTTTTTTACTTGGTTTAGATAGAATTGGTATTCGTGATTTTGGTGATCTTGGGTAATCACTTTGTGATTGCTCAAATAGTTTTAGTTCTTGTTGTCGTTGTTGTTCTAGTTGTTCTCGTTGTTGTTCTAGTTGTTGTATCTTTTGTTTTAGTTGTTGTACTCCTTGTGGTGATGATGATAGTGGTGATAATTCAAATTGTGGTGGTGGTAATTCAAATTGTGGTGGTTGTGATAATCGTTTACTTTGTTTAACCTCTTCTATATATCTATGTACATCCTCATCAAATCTGTTAAAACTCATAATATTTTCATTAGATCTGATTTCTGGAGTATCAGTAGCGACGCGATATATATCCCTGATCCAATTGTCAGATTTCAGAGATTTTTAGCGTGTTCTGATTTTACATATTTTTTTCTTTCATAATATCCAAACGCGGCAATATCAAATAATTTGGTTGGGTCCTTGATAGCAGCAATACCTTCAGGCGTAAATTTATCTATTATCTTAATTCTGGTTCTTGGTGGTTGTGGTTGTGGCTGTGGTTGTGGTTGAGCAGCTTGAATACGACCAGCAATATCAGCAGGCAATGTTGCAAGAGCTCGTTGTGTTGCCTCAGTTGCTGTAACAATTTTCTTCGTTGGTTCGACAATCGGTTTAAATAATTGTTCTGTACCTTCTGTAAATTCCACCTGAGACTCCTGACGCGATTGTAGTTGTTGCTTAACAGAATCACGAACAGGTAGATATTTTTAATTGCCTCTAGTCGCTCTCGAGCTAATTTAGCTGAGTGTGGTTCTCCAGTACTCATTATTGATAATATCTATATGGCTGTTTAATTTATAGCAGCAGAGAGGGTGAATGACATATGTATGTGACCAGATTGTGAAAAAATCTGGTCAATTAAAGAAGTTTTCATTATTAAGGCAAAAACTTCTTTTTTCAGCCTTCGTAGGAACCCTTAATTTTCAAAAATAAGGTCTCTACAAAGTTGTAGGGTTCACCCTCTCTGCTGCTGAAGTAAGGTTACTCCGGGGGAGCCACTCGTAATTTGGCGGTAAAACTTAGGAGCAGATTGTAAGAGAAGAAAAGCTTCGAAAAGGTCAGTAAGTTATTTGCTCGATTTTTGCAGAACATTACGGCATCATAATTGTAATTATTTGTAGCATGTATATTTAATTACTGGGATTGGTTTAGTATGTAGAATTACCTTGTAGTGTTTCATTTATATATGTATTTGAGACATGGATTTGAGTTTACGAATAGAATAATGTAGATTGTTAGCTTGTTAGAATTAATTTTATAATTCGCTAGTAGGTTACTTCGTAGCAACCAATACATTTAGTAATGCGTTATGTTAGAGTTTACGCATGTTTGAACTGGAGTTTGGGAAAATGATTGAAGTATGTAAGATTAGTTACAATAGATGTGTGAATATATCAGAGCATTGATATTTGAATATTTGTATATTTTGTATGAGTTGTAATGTAAAGAGATGCGTCTGATTATTGTGATATTGTCAGTATACTGGGATTAGGAGTAGGTACTGATGTGAAGCAATTTATTGTTGCATGTATACGAGTAATTGATACCGTGCTTTTACTATCTTGTGTTTTACCATACAAGAACGTATGCGTATTTCGGTGTGAATGAATGCGTAACCGGAGAAATTTAATAGCCGTTATCTGATGATAGGCTGTGTGTAGTGTGAGATGTGAGCGCTGAGGAAAATATTGTACCATCCTTGTGTTTTCACAGGAAGCTTATCGGGGGACAGAACATCCGGTTTAAGTTCAGTAGTCCCGAGTCTCTAAGAGGGAG
The DNA here is from genome assembly GCA_016617855.1 of Megalonaias nervosa. Classification (NCBI taxonomy): domain Eukaryota; kingdom Metazoa; phylum Mollusca; class Bivalvia; order Unionida; family Unionidae; genus Megalonaias; species Megalonaias nervosa. Next base: position 4,991 of record JAECUM010029584.1, read on the forward strand.
ACGGAAGTGAAACTGGCAGAGTAGTCGGAGTCGACAAAGTGTAGTCGACATAGAGAAGGTGGATAGAAGGTGGAGGAGGAGGAAAAGTAGTCTGGAGGACGAAATAGAGGAGGAGGAGAAGGATTGTAGAGTAGAGGAGTCGAGGAGGATGAGTAGAAGAAACTGGAAGAAGTCAGGGAGGAAGGGAAGGAATTAGGAGATAGAGAAGAATACACAGACGAGTAGAACACAAGGACAGGAGAAAATCTCTCACACTACGAATCAAGTGATGTGATAGGCTATTAAAGGGTCGAGCGGAAGAAGTGTACTTGGGAAATTTGAATTATTTGACCATTTAATTGTTATTAAATTGTTATTCTTGAACTTCACCCTTTTTGTATATTCAATCATTTAACCGTCAGCATTGCTGACTGGGGTCTTGGAGCTGTACATCTAACTTTCACTAAATCAACTTCCAACCAAAATCAAGCCTGGGTGGGACTTTTACAATAATTTAAATAAAATATTGGAAGCACCCCACCTCCAATCCCCCACAACCAAAACCTCATAGTGGGGGCAACCTCCACACCTACATTATTAAATATTTAGGCTAAAATCTCCTATCACATAATATTTAAACTTTGTTTTTATTATCTTATCTATTTTCTTGAATCTATTTGCCCAATTATTTACGAATACAGACAGTTTAATGAAGTGGTATATCATATACGCAACGATGTCCGCCATTACAAGTTCATTTACGGTTTCAAACTGATTTTATAAAGAAAATATGCATATATGGCCGTTAAAATCTCCATTTATAAAGAAAGAAATAAATTAGAAAACGCTCTTCACCGATGATATTTTTAAAAAGTAAATTACTATTTGCATATTGATGTTTAAATTTCGAAACAAAATTTGGTATTTTTTCATCATAGCACAGTAGGCCCAACTTCATGAAATTGAGCAGTGATATCTTGCTCAGGAAAGGGTTAATGGTCAGTTAGCTATTAAAACTTGCATGTGAATGTGCAAGAATTTCTTTGTCGCCGTAAGCTGATTGGTATCAACACCACGTAAATACATTTCGCCTTGGGTTACAACAGTGCCAGATCTTACTGGCTACAGAGAGGGGGCATCTCAAAAGTCATAATCTACAGCCATTTGACGTCCGAAAAATCAGAGGGCGAAGTCGTTTTTGCTTTCCTAACAGAAGAAGGCGAAGTTTACATTTCTCAGGTGACTTTTACGCCCACTTCGCCTGGTAGCGTGACCCCTGATTTAAATATTGTATAAACATCATAGACAAATTCATCAGTTGCAAGTTACGTAAAGAAGGACTGTGGTGCATATAAACGCTAAAAAAAATGGTGATTACATACTCTGGTGAGATTTCAGGATACAAAATAGCAGGTAAAGTATTACAAAGTAAATATGAACGTCTTGTCAATAAAAGATCTTGCACAGAGGTACAGGAGATTTGTGTATGTTACCCAGATAGCCCACATTAAATAAAAAATTTCTCCATGTGCTTCATCTAAAGTTCTACTGCACATAACTAGACCTAACAGAGCCACACAAAGCCTGAAAGGGTCATGTGAAGTCAACAAAGAAAAGACTACAATGTATTTATATTGTAAATTATATTGATGAATAAAAGTCAGACCAAATGAATTTGAAATGATCATCTTTATTTTAAAATTATTTGATAAAACATGCATAAAAATAACATATCTTTGTTTTTCTCATCAAGTGACCAAACATATATTGACAACCATTTTACTTAAATGGTTTTTCTTCAGTATGAATCTTCATGTGCTGTTTTAAATGTCCACTCTGATTAAACATTTCATCACACACTTCGCATTTGAATGGGTTTTTTCCAGTATCAGTCCTCATGTGCAGTTGTAAAACTCCACACTGAATAAACATTTAATCACACATTTCACACTAGAATGGTTTTGCTCCAGTATGAATCCTCATGTGCCGTTTTAAATGTCCACTCTGATTAAACATTTTATCACATACTTCACACTTGAATGGTTTTTCACCAGTGTGACTTCTCATGTGCAGTTTTAAATCTCCTTTCCGATTAAACAGTTTATCACACACTTCACATTTGAATGTTTTTTCTCCAGTGTGAATGCTCATGTGCAGTTTTAAACCTACCATATGAATATACGTGTTATCACACACTTCACACTTGAATGGTTTCTCTCCAGTATGAATCCTCGTGTGCAGTTTTAAATCTCCACTCCGAATAAACATTTTATCACATACTTCACACTTGAATGGTTTTTCTCCAGTATGAATCCTCAGGTGCTCTTTTAAATGTCCACTGTGACTAAACATTTTATCACATACTTCACACTTGAATGGTTTTTCTCCAGTATGAATTCTCATGTGCCGTTTTAAATGTCCACTCTGATTAAACATTGTATCACACACTTTACACTTAAATGGTTTTTCTCCAGTATGAATCCTCATGTGCCATTTTAAATGTCCACTCCGATTAAACATTTTATCACACATTTTGCACTTAAATGGTTTTTCTCCAGTATGAATTCTCCTGTGCTGTTTTAAAGCTCCACTCTGATTAAACATTTGATTACACACTTCACACTTGAATTGTTTATCTCCAGTATGAATCCTCGTGTGCAGTTTTAAATCTCCACTCCGATTAAACATTTTATCACATTCTTCACACTTGAATGGTTTTTCTCCAGTATGAATCCTCATGTGCTCTTTTAAATGTCCACTGCGACTAAACATTTTATCACATACTTCACACTTGAATGGTTTTTCTCCAGTATGAATCCTCATGTGCAGTTTTAAATGTTCACTCCGATTAAACATTGTATCACACACTTTACACTTAAATGGTTTTTCTCCAGTATGAATCCTCATGTGCTCTTTTACATGTCCTCTCTGATTAAACATTTTATCACACATTTCGCACTTAAATGGTTTTTCTCCAGTATGAATCCTCCTGTGCTGTTTTAAAGCTCCCCTCTGATTAAACATTTGATCACACACTTCACACTTGAATTGTTTATCTCCAGTATGAATCCTCATGTGAAGTTTTAAATCGCCACTCCGATTAAACATTTTATCACATTCTTCACACTTGAATGGTTTTTCTCCAGTATGAATCCTCATGTGCTCTTCTAAATGTCCTCTCTGATTAAACATTTGATCACACATTTCGCACTTAAATGGTTTTTCTCCAGTATGAATCCTCCTGTGCTGTTTTAAAGCTCCACTCTAATTAAACATTTGATCACATATTGCACACGTGTATGGTTTTTCTCCAGTATGTATCATCATGTGCGTTTTTAAATGTCCACTATTAGTACATTTTGTACCACACACTTGACAGTTAAATGCTTTATCCTGTATGTATCCCCAGTTTCAAATCTCTATTCTGATTAAACATTCTATCAAATACTTCACACTAATATGGGTTTTCTCCATTATGCTTCTTCACGTACCGATTTAATCTTCCACTCGGATTAAATGATTTATCACACACTTCACCCTTAGGCCCTAAACGGTTTTTTCTTCAGTATCTAGCATTCTGTGCTTCTGCAGTGTTCAACGTAGATCAAACACATTTTTCACTAGCATACTCCATGTGCTCATTCAACTTATACTGTTACGTACAAGACTAGTCAATTTATCGTTGTAATGCGCCATGTTTGTACTGAGTTCTGGGGAATAGTCCATTTTCCATACAGGAGGATACTGGAGCAATTATCCTGCTCGGAATCATAACGTGCCAAGGGGGGTGGGGTGGGGTGGACATTTAAAGACAGTAGCCTAATATTAATGTAATCAGTATTTCAATATAAAGAGATACAGAGTAATGCGCTAATAATAATAATAATAATAATAATAATAATAATAATAACAATAACAACACTACTACCACTAACAATGATAATAATAATAACAATAACAACAACAACAACACTGCTACCACTAATAATAATAATAATAATAATAATATTATATTATTATTATTATTATTATTATTATTATTATTATTTCTTGTCTAATGGGTCCCACATTGTATGTTTCGATGCAAGATTATATGATAAGGACAATTGTTTATTGGTAACATCCGCCATGTTCATCCGGAGTTCTGGAAGAGTCCATTTTCAAGCACTGATCCAATTCGAAATCGTAGTGTTCCGCGTGTTAACATAGCCTGCATCGTCTTTAATTATCGTTCTATTTACATTTAAAGGCACAACAGTGCAGAGTGTCTGTAATTTTATGACTTTTACAGATCATGAAACTAATGACATGTGTCGACTTAAAAGTTGAAACAATTCACAAAAAAATAGTGTTTGTGTAGATTCAATTAGATAATTGTTAAATAAACGAGAAAAAAAATGAATTTTTGTTGGGGCCCGCTTTAATTGAAACTTGTAGGTCACGAACTGTTACGGAAACCACACGTGACCACAAAAATGGACACGTTATCTTTGTCCAATGGGCGGGTTATGAGTTACATGGTTCTAATTTAAATATCTACTACAAACAGAAATGGCGGACGCACGAGAGAGTAAAAAACGTAACGGTCGCCCGCGCTTTTCGCATTCCGAAAAGAAACATCGAAAAGCTGTCAGAGAAACGGAACGGGACTATCAAGGATTCGTCTTGGGGACCAGTTTGTTCAAGTTCAATTGCCCACTGAACTTAAACACAAAGACACGGTGATCTCATTCAAGAGCGCTCTTAAAACTCACCTATTTCAACTGCAAGAACAGACTTAAAGACCTAATAATGTTTCCTTACCTTCAATATTTACAGCATGTTTTCTGTTTTTTAATTTCGTGGTTTTTTTTTTTTTTATTTTTTTTCTAATCATATCATTATATATTTTTTAAGTGTTATCAAATGTTGTAAAGCGCTTAGAGCTTCCAAAGATCAGGCGCTATACAAAGTCCTCATTGTTATTATTATTATAATGGAGATTTGAAACTTGAAATGAGGATACATACTGGAGAACGATCGTTGACGTGTTTAGTGTGTGATAAAATGTTTAATAGGAGAGGATATTTGAAACTGCAGATGAGAAAACATACTGGAGAAAAACCACTTCAGCATAAAGCATGTGGTCGAAGGATTAGTCACAATGGAAATGTAAAGGTTGACATGAGGATACATACTGGGGAATAACCATAAAAGCTTGGAATATGTGATACAATATTTAAACAAAGTGAACATATTGCAGTGCAAATCGGGATTCATACTGGAGAAATACCATTTAACTTTGACGTGTGCGATAGAAAGTGTAGAGATCGTGGAACTTTAAAAGTGCACATGAGGATGCATACGGACGAAAAACCATATCAGTTAAGTAAGTTTCAGGATAAATGCTGATTGTTTCGAACTGAATTTCATCTCCGGCAATAATGTTGACACGGGATACGTATGAAATTGATTAATTTCATATTTTCTGGAGACGTATTTGCACTACTAGTATATGTTTTGAAAATGCAGCTGATTATTTATCAACATTCCCATCCATATATGGTTATTATAAACAAGTATGTTCCAGACTCACGCACCTTTAAGCTGTGCTGTTGAAGTCTACCAAACCCAATGTCAAGAGAATCTGAATAAAGTATGCCATTTGCTAAGGCTACCACGTTAGCCTGTTCGTCACATTTTTAATTAATATTCCTTTAATTGTTCTACATTAAGATATTACTCGTGTTAATGCGGCCAAGTCTGTGATTTGTTCATCCATGTATTTTTTTGTTATGGGATCAACCTACGTTTTGATATACCCAAACATATCACCAGAGTGTATGATTCCTCCAATGTCTCTAATCATGGCAAGATTATTTGCTCTAGCTCCTCTCAACCTGATCACAATATTTCATGAAATGAACCACCAACTTTTAGGAAAGAGAAAATGTTAATGGATAAATTTAACTTAGGCTGAGGAATCAGCCCCTGTCCCCGTGATGATATTGATTTTCGGCTTAAGGGCTGATATGGCCTATTCATTAAAAGCTGCAAAAATCTGCAGAAAAGTTTGCCTGCACACATTGGTGAACATTGTATCCACTTACCGGTATTTCTGGCGGCTGTGGAGCTACCGTTGGCTGAAAGGTTCTTATATTTCCGGAGCAAATCCTTTCATTGGTGATTTGTAAAGTCCACGTGGATTATCACAGCCATTTATCCCGTGTCCATTTTGAATTTGGCGCTAGATATGGCTGATACCAAATACCGGTATGTGTCTAAAGTGTACGAAGGATTGTTTCGGGAAGATCTGCAAGCAGCAAAACTTCACAGTTTAATGAACAGGTGACATCACACCCACATAACGTCCATCAGTATCAACACAGATGAGGTGGGTTGATTTAACTGGCAAAATTTAATTCATTTTGTGATGGTCAGTTTATTGGGTGTAGATGTTTGATCATTTATCACCATATTGATGGAACGACTCTCAGATCCAAAGAGAGACAGAGAGACACCATTCTGGCCTACTTAATGGTGGCAGTCTCACTCTTTTGATGTAGGTGTTACATCACTAGTATTAGCGTATAAATACTGGGATAGAACTGGAAGACAAAGAAGACAGGGTCTAAGTCTGCAGTACAGAAACTCTTTATTAAAATCAAACAACCCTACACTAGATATAGAAGAAAAATTAAACATAAATGATTTATAATATATAATAAAAATATTATATTTAATTAGAGCTAACAAACTGCACACAATTTTTAATTTCTGTATTTTATAATTGAAAAACAATAAATTACCAATAATGCAAAATAGCTTAAGAATACAATGCTACAAACTAATACTAAAGTTATTTTCAATTAAGGTCTTTTATTTAATGACTATTCTAAAAACTAAAATATTACTTGCTGTAATTTCAAAGCTACTTTGTTTCGAAATAAATTATCTTGCAGCATGAAGTAGGTATCAAATCATTTTTCTACAAAAACAAAATTAATGTTATAAACTAAAACAAATTCTAAATAAATTTAAACTAACCGAAACACACTATATTAAAACATGATACCATTTCATTTTGTTGGAGAAAGTTTCTATGTGACCTTAATATTCTTTTTTTTATTGCGCTTTTTGCTTCTCCAAGCTGGATTTTAACTGCTTAACGTGAAACAAACATATCTGGTGAAAAAACACACAATCGGAAGAAAATTGGCCCCATAAATGAAATGCCCAGTCCCATACAGAACACGTGCATTCAGAACTGAAGTAGATGATAGTTGTGTACATGTATATTGAGTCTCATAACATGGCAACTACTGCTTAAGACCAATCACATGGTTCGCATTTAAGTGTGATTACAGTTTTCTTTTGTATTCTTTATGTTTTATTAACAGAAGATGTTGCTATCTGGAATTTAATTGCACATACCTCAGACGATTTATTTTCAGGCTTAAACAGTAGAATACATTTACACTGTTCAAGAGAAGGTCAACAAAGTGGGCCTCTCATCAAGTCAGAGCGCATATTTTCTAAATGTACAACATACACAAGTCTTTTAGAATTAATTTATATTGTCCATATATATGATCAAAATAAGGATCAATGATTAGTGAAATGATATTTGACTGTTAATCGCTCATGTCTCAAACATTCCATTCATGGTCTTCATTGATTCGCTCTTCAAAAATCACTAAATAATGCCGATCAGTCGCTCCAAGGTGGAGATGCAACCAGCGTGCCAGCCTAGACGTGGTGGTAATTTGATAGCCAAAAAGCTAGTTTTGCAAAAAGCCATGCTATAGTACAATGTGAAACGAACAAATCTGATAGAATTAACCTAACAAAGCTAATATGTCAAAGAGGAAGATACCGAAGGATAACCTTATATATCTAGATGGGATTATGGATTTAATAAAAACAGAAATTCATTCAAAACGGAGCAGATTATATATCCAAAACAATCTTAAAATGTGGACAAGTAATAAGGATAAACAATAACTGCACACAAAATGAAACACCGCTCCCAAGACCCTGGGTATGACCACTGTGGGAAATAAGCTCCAGTTGACCGCCCCGCCGAGGGGGCGGTTTCAGCCAGTGCGTGGCCTCGATGCTCCTCTGTCACACGTGTCAAGCTCCACATGGGTTTCGTAGGGGAATATAATGTTCATTACTGGATTCATTCTTTAATTGATACTAACGCCTAACCTCACTATACAGAAAAAGGGAAACTCACAAAACTAACATCAAACACAACACACACACACACACACACACACACACACACACACACACACACACACACGTTTTTAAGGAACAAAATTTCTATTTCAAACGGGGATAGGGAACCTACGTGTCAGAATTAAGCACAGATACCACAGGCAATGTTACATGGCGGTACGATGGAGGAGCTCAAGAAAACTGATGAGCAGCACATGAACACTTTTAAACACAGACAAAAGGGTAACACAAACACACTACTAACCAAACAGTGAGGTTTCTTTTAATAATAACAACACACAAACAGACACAAACAAACAGATACAAAATGGGAAATAATTTCTCACCGCAACATTTTTGTACTCTTTGTTTCAATTTGCGGCATTTTCTCCAGATACTGTATTTATTTTGGAAATAAAACTGAGGCTGTGTACAACTGTATAGGGAAGCATGACATGTAAGTAATAAAGAAGATTCATCTCTATATATGGGATAGGTCTATTGCCCTCAATTCTAAGTCATGAGGAAAATTATACACGACTTGCAACCACACAAGATACCAAAAATAGTTCTTCATTTTTATTTTATTTTGGGGTTTTTTGAGTGATTACATGAATCACCGAGGACAAGAAGAAGAAAGCAAAAGGAAAGAAGAAACAAAAAGATGCAAAAGTAATAATATTAGAAAACCCAAAACACTTACAATGAAACAACTAGGGAAAGAATTTGGAATAATAGCCATCCTTCCAAGGAAATCTATGGCATGCACACATTGTAGCATGATATATATTGCAAATACGGGACAATATATCTTTGTTTAGGTACAACTATGATAAGCTCTCAAAAGATTCTTTTTCCTTTCATTATCAACCAATTATGGCCAGCCAAACCCGTATATACTCTATTTTATGTTCACCCATTTCTGGACTGGTTCCCATTTTCTATATAATTAGTACCGTGTGTCCTATATCCGTCCTTGGTTTTCTTGCCCAACCTAGGAATAGTAGTTTAGAGCATCCGTATGCAATGTGCAGTTCTCAAAGGTTACATTAGTTAATATTAAATTAGATTGCAAGTTCATGGTCACCTATATGGCAATGGTGCATTTCAGGCAGCATTTAAGTATTGAGTTTTATTTAGGAAAATCAGGAAAAACCATTAACATAAAGCTGTCTAATAAGAGTCACCTTTCTCTCTATCACCCTTAATCTCTCTTCAATTTAATACTGAAATATATTACCAGCCTTGTTATATTATGTATTTAATGAGTAATTGGTCAAGGTGACCATCTATATGTGAATGTATTATTGCAGAAAAGAAGGTTATAATGACCGAAAATTACCTAAAACCCCCAGAACACATATAATGTAAAACAAAATTAAGGTAGAAGCAAGTCCACTAAAATATTTAGTTTCATTGGGCTAAGAAGGAAGAAATAAGAAAGCTCGAAGAGGATTTTCAGAATAGATCTGCGAAAATTGTGAAAAAGTTAGAGAAAGCTAAGTATGAGGAGGAAGTTAGGAGAATAAATGACGAATTAAATTAAATCGTCTAGTAGGAGAAAAAGAGGACTGAATCGGGAATGTGCTCATACCAGAACCAGGCCGAGATCGTGGAACAGTTAAAGTACCGATCACTTCTAAGCAAGCGGGTAATACTGGTGTTGAAAAAGATAATGAGATCACGGAAATTTTAAATCATATTTTGGACAGTGTTCTGCTCACGAGAGAGCAGTATCAGATTTGTATGATTATTTCATTGATTGGCCGCCTATTTATCGGAGTTACAATAACTCTGTTTCATGAAGAAAAAACAAACATTTCTATCATTGTTCGTATTCATCGCTTAACAGTGTCATCACATGAAAATAAGAATATGCATCTCAATTACACTTAGCTGTAACTTCATTCGCGCTCGATAAGTGCAACTGTGAGATACAGACAACTTCTGGAATGAGGCCAACAGGCGTCGCATGAGAGCGTTTTAACAATCGTTTTGTTTTTTATTGGACGTCAGATGATTACAATTTCCGCAGGTGGAGATAACATCGCCGATATTGGCGCTGAAATCTCCAGGCTGAACACCATTAACGGACACACTGCTGCAAACATCAAAATCGGACCTACTTATTCCATGTTCCCTACTAGAATCACGTTATCTGGCTGCTATTGTGTAGTAATTTCTAAAATCTATTAGTTCTATACTTGGCTTTAGCAATGGCATGGTAATATCGGGAAACAGAATATAAGAATGAGACATACCTGTTAAAATCACCCTTTCAACAATTTGCTCATCAACTGCTCGATCGCCAAGGAATCACTATCTTCTGTAAGTTCAGCTTCAAACGTGATTTGTTCTGCGGCCGTTAATATGCCACCTGGATCACTACATAAAACAGTAGCGATTAGAGGCATAAAAATACACGACAATCACGTGCAGCGCGTCATGAAGCACGAACTCGTTGTGTCTCAAGTGCAAAACAAGAACGTGGAAAATAGACCCCATGAAGGTCATCACCAGAATTACTCGCCTCAATGTTAAATCGATGCGTCGGGTGTACGGTTCCTAAACATCGAATATCGTGACTGGTAACGCGTCATCTGCAAGAGAATTATCGACGCTACCTACAACTTATAAGGGCGTGGATACCAATATAATGCAGCATAATATTTGTTACAGAGATCATCCAGACGATAATGCCGGATGTGGTCAAGTCATGTTGAGATACCTTAGTGAGTTGAAACCGAAAAGCGAGTGGACAGAGCTCTGGGACTTGGAATCATAGGAACTAAACATAAGCTTGGTGTTGGCATAATGCAAGGAACTTCTTTGTTACCTGATGTAACTCATATGTCAAATCTGTTATCGGAACAATTTCACAGACCGTCTGATAAGCATTTTCCACGTCGCTGGCATATGGTTTGCTGGTCTAACCGACACGAAACATTACAGAGCGTACAACAATCGTTTAAAGGTCCTTCTGACGGTCATCAGTATGTTTAGTCAATGCCCTTGGGCTGCTCCTCTGAGAAACAAAAGAAAAAATTATCTCGTAGAGGCGCCGTATAAAGTGGTGGTACACGCAAACCAAAAATAATACTGGTTGATCACGGTACTGAATTTTGTAACAGAGAAGGCTTCGGAGCGACTTCCAAAAATAATATTCATCTGTAATACACGTAGAAACAGGTTAAGGTCTCGGTCGTGGAGGAGATTCAAAGAGCTAAAAATCGCCTGTGGAAGAGATTTACCAGCGATAATGCGTTCCGATACATAGATTATTTACCAAAGATCATGGACCAGTATAGTCATGCATGGCCTTGCAACATAAAAATGAATCCATTAGAATCATCTGCAGAAGAACGCAAGCAGGATGTAACATATGCCTTATTGTTTAGATTTAAATTTAAGGTATATGACCACGTGAGAATAATCAGGCAAAAAGGCCATTTTGGAACGGGATATACACTTAATTGTACCGAGCAATTGTTTGTACTAGATAAATGAAAGAATACCTGTCCCGAACACGAGTAAAGATGTACCAAGACAGACACATTGAAGGTTCTTTCAACAAGCAAGAGTTACAAAATAACCAGCCTGAATATGTTCAGGATTGCAAAAGTCATCTCGACTAAAGGTAAAATATCTTTCATTAAATGGTATGGTTATCCAGACAAATGTAACTCGTAGATCAGACGACAACGCTGACACAGTTGCATGCGTTCATGCCTTCGAAATTCATTATGTCATACGCCTGTGATACATTTTCACCGGAGAGTTGTTTGCATTTAACTGCGTGTTCTGGAAGCCGCATCACCTCAAAAAATATGTTTAACACATAATCAAACTCATTCAAATTCACATGAACTGGAAGGGGAGCTCGGGTGACCAAGTTAGGTAACTGTCAAAATTGATCTCCCTATACTGACGACATAATTAAAACGCTATTGCTTCTTTTGGATCTGCTAGTGCCGCTCATCCATCTGCTCCGGTCTCTGATGGCTGAGATATCGCCTTCTCCACTGATCATCCTGATACCCATCGTTGTGTACCTCAGAAAAAAATAATTTATGGGATGTAAATCAGATCCTTAGTAGCAATCACCAATGTCTCATCAAAACATTTCAAAATATCAATATTGTCACCAATCTCCTCAGGCAACTCAAGCGATACTACTTTGCATGTTTTTTTTTGGTCGATCCAGCTTCTATGGAAGCGATGTTTTATCATCCATTTTTAAAAATACTAATAACATAAAATACTTTTGGTCAAGAAACCCACATTTTGCATCTGCGCTTCGTCCATAACACCCATTTATTTTTACTTAAAAATCCCACGTTTCTGTATATCAGGCAAAGAAACCAACTTTGTTTCTGAGCTTGGTTCAGAACCCCCATGGTCAAGAAACACCCATTTATATTATCGTGGTCCAGAACCGAAATTTGTTAGATCTGGTCCTGAACCTATATTTTGCTGCATTCGAGCAACACCAATTTATGCATACCTGGTCCAGAAAACCACATTTTCATACATCTGGTCCAGAATCCCCTTTTTCTCTATTTGGTCTAAAACCACCGTTTATGTATATCTGATCAAGAACCTGGTTTTTTCTGCCTTCAAGAAAAATTTTCCCGAACCCCCATTTTCGATTATTACCATGAAAGATAAATTGTGCCTCCTATTTAAAATTGGGAGTAGCCCTGTTTGCGTAACAGAATAGTATGTACCCCCTTCGCAAACACACACATACGCACAGACAGGCACACACACTCACACCAAAAGAGATAGATGAGATAGTTTGATATAAAATATGTACATTTTTACATTGATTTCATTTAAAAGAGATCACCATTTGGACAATTTTACAATAAATATGATATTGGCATCAGTCTGGACATAAATCCATGACATGGTGGGAATATATTGTCTTGATTAGAAAAAAAAAACAAAACTAAACATGCTTTATGGACAGGTAAGAATGAAAAGTGTCACGGTTTAACGGTTAAATATATATTTGTTTCTATTTGTATATTAATATATATATATATATATATATATATATATATATATATATATATATATATATATATATATATATATATATATGAAAGGGACATTATGAGCTGAAGCTACGGTATATTGGATTAATGTAATATGCACTTGCACGAAGCATAAACTAATTCGTGAGAACAAACGAAATTGCAATTACACTATTTCATGATTTGCAATATTCTTTTTTTTTAATGATTTGCAAGCACGTGACCATGATCTCCAATGGCCATTATACATTACAGTTCTCTGAACTGCTGGGCGACAGTGTTGTTTGGAAGTATTCCATATATTTGTATTTATTTTACGCTACCTGCATTAACATTTTCCATTTTTTAAAACATTGTTATTATTTCCTGTACAGGATGGTTATGGATTGAAACTAAGTTTTCACAGCATTAAATTGTCCTCCCTTGCCGTTATTAAATATTATCACATACACATATCATCAGAATAGATTCTATATGTGATATCTGGTTACATTTAATTCAATGCTGTCAAAATTTGGAAATGAAGATGCAAGAACGGGATAGTGAGAGAAATGAGAGTATTGAGTCAGCAGTTGTTCTCCAGTCTAGAAACAGATGTTAGGTTCCTTTATATAGTGAATAATAAAAAAAAATTACATTTGCACTGTTACTAAATATTTGTTAATCTTTCTTTTCTATCCGCTATATACTTCTGTAATATTGAATATTCTTGAAAGATGCTTGAAAGACCATTTAATGTAGCTATGTCTCTTTTCATCGTGTATGTGTATATGTAGTAACTAGCAAGGAGAATAAAGTTTCTTAATGTCTGTTATCTGTTTGTCAGTGTACAGGATTATACAAGGGGGTTTAACGCTGGTCATGATAACTGATCGAAAAAACGGGTTATTTTCAGTTACCAAATTTTCGATATGTCTGATTTTTTTCAGCAACATTATTGGAGTGTTCTGGAGCTTTTCTGTCCTTGGATTTGTGATCTTTTGTTTTGTCATAAATTTACTGATGTCCTTTCGGTTGGGAGAGTCTGTCATATTTTGAAGACAGTTTATTTAACATTTGATGCAATTTCATTTCCGTAATGTCATCGAAAACAGTCAAGCGACCGCAAATATTCTATCGTCTGTCGTCAGTTTCCAGGCCGTGTTAAACCAGGAAATTTCCTTACGTATTCAACCAGTGACAAATTACTTGAAAGACCGACCTCTTCCTTGGCCACTGACCATTCTTCTGTACATATTGTCCTTTTAAACTGAGTATAGTACCTTTGAATCACGTCAATTTGATTTTTGCCAGGTTGTTGATCCAAAGGTCTATACTCAGTTTTCCGCTGTACTTGTCTTTTTAAAGAATAATTCCCATTCTTAAAACAAATCATGGTCAGATCCCCGTTGTCGGAGAGCAAATAGTAGGATTTTAGGGATGCACCAGCGGAACTATTCCATACACCACAGTCGTCCGAAAAGAACTTTTGCCATTATTCGAACTCTTTTCGAGTTTTGGCCATTATTCACAAACAAGAAAAATTTTTTCAAACCACATGAAATCCATTTTACGCTTTAGTCTAATTTTAACAATACCACAGTTTTTCATGTGTCAAGAAAATTACCATGGTCTAATTTGCCTTCGGCTGGATGGTTGTACATGTCATTTCTCTCTTTCACCTCGTTGTGTATATTAGTTACGACGGGGATTATTAGCATGTGACTCGTTACTAACGTGTTTAGCCGTCATGTCTGAATTAAAAGAAATACCACCCACTGAGTCATCAAAGGAGTCATCTACATTAATAGCGACCATATGCTCCATGTTTTGACATAACAGAGGCACAAAGTGATTGGGTACAAACACATTGGTTCTTTCTGGGACAGATATTTGTGTCCAAATTATGCATGCTACGGGGGATGCGGATTTGTTTATTGCCCTTCCAACAACCTTACGATTACAATGTTCCAAAGTAAATTTGGATTGTAACTGTGGCGGATAATAAGAACGAATGGTCTTTGAGATGCTGACATTTAGTGCATAAATGTGCGCCATTTCAGAGTAGGAACCAGCCTCAATAGCGTCTTACACAAAACCTTCGAATAGTCACTAACATCAATGTTATTTCACAGATCAAATCTACAAACATATTGAACTTTTCAACATAATAAATAGAATTCAGAATCTGTTCTACTGCTGTTCGTAAGCGCAGAAGTTCGTGAAAGTTTTCTGAACCAGTGAGTGCTGGAAACTGCTCTATATAAACAGTTACTATCACCACCTACCGACATTATTACAAAATCCATTAAAATTGCTCATGCAATTTATTTTAAATTTCCAAAGAAACTGCATATTTCTCTCCACTGTTAAACATGTGCACTGATTCTGGAATAAAAATCCCGTGGGTGATGAGAAGTTTACTTTTGGACTTTGCTGCATTGGTCAGGGCATTCTTTTCTTTCGAAGGGAAAGAGTTCTGCAGTCTGGAAATATATTTTTACAGTGTTGTTTAAATAAAAAAAGCCAGACATGTCATAAATATCATCTTCATTGTTTCTCTTCACCAAAATCAAAATAGGGCGCGATTTCTTCAAATGAGCAAACAACTAACACTGACAGCGATGACTAGACGGGTGCAGTTTCTTTGATGTGCTCGACATTGTTATCTTCATAGAACCTGTGCAGGACGGTATTGTATAAAGCTTTTATGTCAAAACATTTACTGCTCAGTTATGAAATATGAGCATAATCAATTCCGTGCGTACACAATTAACGAATAATGACAACGTTGAGGAAATAGGTGCCGTTTCTTCAAGGTGCGCTACATTTTGTTTCAGCTTGAATAAAACATGGATTCAATGGGATCACAATATAGGGTGTACAGTCAAATAAAAAATAAATTATGCGACTTAAAAACAGCATGAAACCCACTTTCACTGTTCATTCCGAATTAATCGATTTCTAAATAGATTGTTTCCTTAATTTGAATAAGAAATGGGGTGAAAAGCAGGACAATAGAAATGTGTGCACTCATTTAGAACATGAATTAAACAACTTAAAACAATATGGATTAAACCGACTTACACAGTCCGTTCCGGATATTACCTCCATTCTGTAAGGACCAGTCTTTATCATAAAGTTACCAACATCTTCCACTCATTTCAGAAACCAACAACATACGTACCTCCTTGGATGCCAGTTCATCCTTCCGTAATTGCCTTGATACACTCATGGGTCCCCTTACAGTCCTCCTTTAAACTAATTCAAACAGTGAAATCCCTGAACTAACCTTTGGTAATTCAAAGTAAACATAAAGTATCAAGGGGAAGTATTATTCCCAATCCCTAAGCCGACCTTTGCAAAACTTTCCCTTGCTTCAGGGTCACATTAAAGTGCTCTCTGAGACCATTGTGCCGCAGGTTATACGGGGTGAAAGTCAGGTGTCCAATGGACAGCAACAGGTTTACCTCCTCCATCACCTGGCACATGAACTCCTGGCCAGTTAGTATCTTCTCAGGAACATCAAAACTCCACCAAACTACTTGTTATGACCTTATGGTTAGAAACTAAGTAACAGAAAGAAGCAAACAGACAAGTTTTTTAAAACTTGACCAACAATTCAATTTTCAAAGTTATAAATGAAAATGTAATAGGAATGTTGAGGTGAATCCAAAATATTCCTGAAAAAGTTTTATGAAAGTCCAAATGAATGAAAAGTTCCATATAAAATTTCAAAACTGGAAATGTTCTGGCCTGCTAAGAGTAATGACATCAAAATGGCATAGACCAAGACACCCTTGTATTATTTACAATATTTCCAGAATACTAATATAGTCAAAACAATGAGCACTTTCTGTTTCCACCAATCTGATTAAAATCAGATCTCAGCTGTCCTACGTGAAGATCTGATGACGACAACTTAAATGTCATGTCCTCTTGACTTTTGAATCAGCCAATATAAATGCAGCGTTCAAACTTCTGAAAGTGAATCCAATCGTACGGTACACGTTCATGCTCTTCGTCACACTGCTCAGTCTTAAAACTCGAAGATGTTAAGACTTCATCTAATTAGTTGATAAAATTATCGATTATGGTAATAACATAGGTTACCAGAACATGACCTCCAAGCGGTCCCTGTGAGATCTTTACGTTTAACAGTGGAGATCTGATTTTAATCAGACTGTATTCCACTGAACAGTCCAAACAAATGTTGTCCTCCTGAATAATATCTAAGTACAACATAAAACGCATCAGCAGACTGCAGCAGAATTACAAGAAGTAGGAATGACTCCAAATTAAGAATGAATCTGATTGCTCAGTTCTATCCTTATATACACCTTCTGATACGACTATATTTCACAACATACCACACGGGACAGTTCTTACTACTCAATTTATTTTAAAATTATCTATTCATGTGACCTAGTCTAACCAATGAGAAATTACTTAATTCTTCTAGACCCATCCAAACCCAACCAGCCAATGTGAAATTAACCCAAAATCATCAAGTCGTTTTATTAAGATTATTATTATTAATTGTCAAACACATACGTAAGTGTCTATTGATAGATCCAATGTAATTTTACGCGGTCAATATTTCTAATACAGACCCTGATCATGAGACAAAATCTAACTAAAGATAACCTGTACAATTTACAGCTATGAACAAATATTACCAAACATTTTTAGATAAACATAACACTTCTAAAAACGCCTTAGCCATCGCAACTATGTGAATGTTCTTAATGAAATGGACCTCCGGGTAATAGGTGATGTAATCATCTATCGTTAATCCATAAGGATTTCCGCTGTCCTGCAGGCTTTATCTAACCTATCAGATCCATCTCCACCCTTGAGAAAGGCTCATCAGTGGTGTGATTCCTAGTGGCACTGCAAGGTGGGAGGTCATAGGTGTCACGCGCTGATACTTATCACACGACAAGCAATTCCTCCGAACATCCACATACACACCTGGCTGATTGAATTCTCTCACTAGCCCCATCTCTGGTCATGTGGGTTAAAAGTAGACCCTCACGTTCCAGCCTATGCACAACAGCTTGTCTAGCTCTTAGCTCAAGCTGTTTAAACGTATATGGCCCTTTCCTGGAGTACCGGTACAAAATTCCTCATTTAAACGCAAACCTCACCCTGCCGTCAATTTACATACGGACTCGTCCTTTGCATATCTTCGTACATTTCTGAGAGACCAATCTTCCTCTTGAAGTTTTTCCATCTCGCCAGGTAGAAATGTGTCAATGTGCGAAGTCGTGGGTCTCAACGGCTTTGACCCTGACCTTTGCTTCATAGCTCTTATCTCAAGAGACCCCAAGTGCACATGTATACACGTCACATGACTCAGTTATGGCAAAATATACCAATACTCTTGTACTACGTCGTGAGACAAAAATGCTGCTTCCAATACTCTTGTACTACGTCGTGAGACAAAAATGCTGCTTCAATCCGCCTTTATACATATGGCGAATGTTGCCCAGTGTTCACGACCGGAAGCGAAATCTTCAGTCCTGTTAGCAAACTTGACTAACAGCTTCTCGCCTGTGTCCAGGCTTGACATATTTACAATATACCAAGGCCGGATAACTACAGCCGTTATCACACAGCACTGTTGCCCTCTCACCATTAACCGTAATTACCGCGGTGTTCTTCAACTCTACTGTTTTCCATTTCTTGACAGTGTCTGGAGTTACCATATTTACAGTTATCGGACGGTACTTCCTACGGTCCTTAACAACATTGTCTTGCCTGTTGTAGCCGTAACACACGAGATCGCCTATATTCCCAAGGGTACCCTCTCCTGCACCCTGGATTACACGGAAATGATCACGGCTTGGATCATCTGCCTCTGTCTTCCCACCGTTATGATCATTGAGTCTGGAGGGTGCCTATTCAGTAGTTTTCCTAGCTTCTCTGATTCCGGGTCGGTCCCTGGACAGAAGTACGCACTCTCAAAACTGTTTGCAATCATGCTGGTATCTTCTACGTTTGGGATCTTACGCTCTGCTATGAACACGATTAAATCTCTCCTATTCGTACTTTAAACGTGCTCTTTCAAAATCTAACCGCGTATAGCCTCATACGCTAGCGCCTGTCACGTAATTTTCATCAATGTATGACAAAGTCGCCTCACGCCTTGATGAAATTGCGCGTGCGCTTCAGTGCCTCTTTTCACCGACTCTCTGAGGAGTTCTCGGAAACTTTCAGCCGACAGCTGATAGTGCCGTAGTAGCATTTTCTTTAGGGTGTCGTAGTCATCACCGTCGTTTGGTGTTATATTATGGTAGGCATCTTGCGTGACTTTCTTTCAAGAACGCTGAAACATTGATATCCCACTGGTCTTTGGGAATCTCATGAACCAGTATCAACTTTCACACCGTGTAAAAAGTTGTCCATGTTTCGTCCTTGTTGTTGAACATGGGCATAGTGTTCTGTATTGGTTGCTTGTCTTCCAATCGCCTACTCGTTCAGGTCTTCGCCCATTCTGTACTCGGCTTCGATCTTCAGCCTCTCCATTGCTAACGTATGTTCGCATTCCCTTGTTCTGTACTAGGCTTGCAAACTGGTTAACTCGAGCTCTTCTTTTCTTGCTCGACTGCTTGTCTTTCACTTGTTTCTCTCGCTTCTACTGCTTGTCTATCTCGTTTTGTTCTCTCGCTCCTATTCTTGGCATTTTATTTGGTACTGTCGATCAGTTGCTTTGTCTTTCCTTAATTCTGTCGCTTCTCCGCTTTTGGTAACTAGTGTTCTCTAGTACTTTGCTCCACAAATGCAGAAAACTGAGTCCTTTAGTAACCTAACTAATCCTTCCCAATCTTCTTAAATCCCATAACTGCCTGTCGCCATCCTTGCTTACTTGTGCGGTGTCACAAGAATTGTGTTCTCTAGCCACACTCTGGTTTTGTTGACCTACTAGAATATAGTTCCACACGTATTTACCTCCTTCTGGTACGTTCCTAACTGTCGACTCCTTTAATCCTGATTATCCCATGGACAATCAATAAACGAACAGCACACTGATTGAATTTCTCCCCAAATTTAAAATAAAGCAAATTACTACTGCGGTATTCCTTTTTAACTCTTCTCTCGAGAGGGTACGCAGGTACGTTTTCCCATGATTTCCACTAATTCAGAATACAACCTTTTATCTCCAAACGTATTGAGTAACAACTAAGGAGGGAGCCTCAGTCGGTTACATTTGTATCAACACAACCTTCAAAATGAATGGGAAGAAAACAACATGTACAAAACAAATACAATTAGCAGACAATGGGTCGATTCACTCTAATCAATATTGCTTAAGAGGCACTACAAAAATTGTCAATGTTGGATTAATTACATTCTATTCTGTATTTGCTCAGAATCTTCACGCGAATAAAATGTCCTAAGCCCGGAAGAGACCCCACTTTGTTTCATTTTCGTTTAGTTATCATTCTCAAGTGGATGATCGACCATAATGTTATTGCCCTGATCAAGTAAATTCTAAAATAAAATATGAATATGAGACATGGAATATTAGGAAACGGGTCTCAGTAAAAAATCATAATATTTTAATCAATTATATAAACAAAACGACGTTCAACATGACATTGGAATGATTCATTTTCTCACAGAAATAAAATTATCAAATCAATGAAAATGTAATTTTGCGGTTCTGTTTATACCAAAAAGACAAATGCCATCGTGAAACCAATTGAAGGATCAAACTCAATTGCCCAGCATGCCTGCATATCCTGGCTGAATGTTTTTTCCTTCCAAATTTAACATTGGTGACAGGTTAGTCGACGTATTCTTTCTCTCTTCTATTTCTCTAACCGATCTTCAGGTCATCAACCGTAATTTTTCTCCTCTCTTCTCTTTGTATGGGTACGTATATGGAGTTATAAATAATAGAAAACTTAAATATTTCTCAGGTTTTATTTTTCTTCTGGGGTCAAACAATAGCATTTCTCTCGTTACGTGGGATCCTGTCTGATCGTAATTCAACAGAAAAGAAGATTAATATGGGTCTTTTGCCAGGCAGTCAGCTAATATGTAAACCCTCCAAAAGAAAAATGTCTCTTCCTAATGGCTACATGCTATCCCTAATTGAACTATTACATAAACTATGAATAACAAACCATTACTACGCCCAGCTCTGGATTGTTAATCACTAACGGGGCTAAATGTCGACATGTCATCATTGCAGTCCGTCGGTGGGTCGACGATGACTGTCCTATGGCTTAGGTCTAGCTGAGATGCTTCTCCTCCATTCCTCTCGATCATGAGCCAGAGGTTTCCATCTCCTGGTGTCAGTCTGTCTAGCTTTCATGTTTCTCTTAGCTACATCCTTGAATCTTAGCCGTGGTCTTCCTTGATTTATGTTTCCTTTCTTCAGTTGTGAGTACATAAGTTGCCTCGGGAGTCTCCCCTCATCCATCCTATGGACGTGACCAAGCCATCTTAGGTTTTTCTCAATAAGAATGTCGGTCGTAGACAGGAGTCCTGTTCGCTTCATTACTTCTATGTTTGTGACCTTGTCCTCCCATTTGATTCGTAGAATTTGGCGGAGGTGGCGCATCATATAAGCATAAAGTCTCTTTGCCTGTGTACGATAGATCGTCCAGGTTTCTGCACCATACAAGAGAGATGACATCACTATGGCACGATATACTTTCCCTTTCACACGAGCTGACACATGAGTATTGTTCCAGAGCCTATGCTGTAGCTTGCAGTGCTGGCTTTCCCCAACCTGTATGTTATCTCACTCTCAAGGCTAGCATTGTCTGAGATAGTACTACCAAGGTAGACAACGTTTTTGCACTGGACTAGGTCCTCACCATTGATGGTTATGGAGGTTGGTGGAGGAGGTGTGCTGAAGAGTTTTACCGGTTGGTACATGCATTCTGTCTTACTGATGTTTATTTTCAGGCTGAATTGTTTTGCAGTCTTGGAAAACTTGTCCACTAATGTCTGCATATCCTGTGCGTTGTGTGCTACAATGGCAATGTCATCCGCAAACAGCATTTCTCGCACTACCAATTGCCTGGTCCTTGTCTTTGCCTTGAAGTGTGACACATTGAACAGACCGCCATTGTGGCGTGTCTGAATGTATATACCTTCATTTGTACCTTCAAAAGCCACCTCAAGCATTGCTGCTAAGTAGAGCGAGAAAAGGGTCGGTGCCAGTACACATCCCTGTTTAACACCATTTCTTACTGGAAATTCTTTGGACTGCACGCTACCGTGGGCAACATATGCTTGCATACCGGTGTGGAGGGCTTTGATGACATTGATGACTTTTTCTGTTGTGCCGAACTTCCTGAGCACTTGCCATAAGCCATCCCGAGACACTGTGTCGAAGGCTTTGGTGAAATCTATAAAGACTACATACAGTGGCATGTTCTGTTCCAAGCACTTCTCTTGTATATGGCGCAGACAAAAGATCATGTCCATCGTTCCCCTGCCACTACTGAAGCCACATTGGCTCTCTGGCAGGGCATTCGGAGAAATATGTTTATCAATCCTGTTCAACAGCACACGAGAAAGAATCTTACCAGCGATTGATAGGAGGGATATACCTCTGTAGTTTCCACATTCCTTACGGCTTCCCTTCTTGAATATTGGCACAATACTAGCATCTTTCCAGTCCTGGGGTACCTTTTCTTCAATCCAGATTTGCAGGATAAGATTATGAAGATTTCTTGTCAGTTCCAGACCACCATATTTCCAGATTTCTGCCGGTATTCCACAACGACCAGGTGCTCTCCCTTCCTGAGTGTTATCAATAGCTTTAGTCAGTTCCCGCATATCTGGGGGTTCTGAGAGTGATTCTATCTCCGGTCGTTGCCTGATGGCCTGAAGGGCTCAAGGGTCAATACTGCCTGGGATGTTAAGCAGTTGGTCAAAGTGCTCTGCAAATCTGTTCAAGATATCGCTCTTCACCTGCAAGATGGTTTGTCCATCACTGGAGATGAGTTGAGTGGTACCTCACTTTCTGGGTCCAGGTATACAATATCTCAAACAGCAGTATATTTATTTATTTGGCTAACAACCGTTTTGAAACGTTTACTTTGCCGAAATACACATTATTTTGCACACGAGCTTGTTTAAACCAATTATTCTAAATTCGTGATCCACACCCAAAGGGCGTATTCGTAATATGGTATAGAAATTAAAACTGAATCTAATCAAAGTAATAGTGAGTTCACAGTCCGATCTGATTCCTCTTTAGATTTTATCGAGTACGTTTTAAACGCCCTTTCACATAAACGACAGCACGGAATTTCCTCCCAAGGCAATAAAATAGCACCACGTAACCCTGTACTGTTTCATTTTTCAACTGTTTGTCCAGCATCATGGATCAGTTAACACCAGCTATCCTTTAACGGATACAATGTACTTGGTTTAAAAACGTTTTATATAAAAATACACTTTTTTTCTAAAATTTGTGATTCAAGGTATATTTTTAAACACAGGGTGTGGAATGTCATTTATACAAACCAAAGAAGAAAAAAAATCCTTTAATTCTCTGACTTCCTTTCTGGTTCAAAAGTGTCAAACAGAGGGAATATTAGCTCTGGAATTAAGGGCTGTAAAATCCCTGGATCAGACACGTATTAGGAAAACTGATGTTCTCAGATTTCTTTCATTTTTTAAAAAAAGATAAAGAACATATGCCGTCGAAATTAATAAATCGGAATCGCACGAAACATAATTGTCATTAAATGAAATTCATTTAATTTTACTTTTGAATCAAGATCTGATCTAACATCAAGTGTCCGTGTTTTTATTAAGGTGCTATGAAGCCAATATATTATTTGTTGTGTTATGTGCAATGTCTGTACAATCGTTCATAAAACGGGTTCTGTTCAGCATATGCATCTAAAATTCTTATGTATGTATTCGGTCTCCTATCGACAAAACCCTGTCGGAAAAGTATTGTTAAAGGCAACAGACAGATTGAGAGTGTTAGTTCTTGCTCTCTGTTGGCTCCACTAAGCGAAACATCAAGGCGTTTTGTTTTTTAGTCTGTCTCAATTTAATACTGCTACTGCCTAATTCAGCCAATATAAAGAATTATTATATAAAAGAAAAATTCTGAAAGATGTAATTATTTTGGGAGGAATAGGATTCGATCGCTTAGGTGGAAATTCGATTCATGTTTCAACCCTCTTCCGTTGTTTGTGGATCATCAAATAATTGACCCCTAAACGTACTGTTCAATTTTGGCGATTTTCCCAAATTGACCTATTGACAGATTTAATTTGTTAACTTTACATACAGTTATTCATGAGTATATTACGTAAGGCGTTTGATTTTTAACTGTATTTATTTTCCTCCGACATTACCCAAATTAATTCTCATCAAATTTGAACTAAGTTAGCCTTAACCCTCCTAATGGCCCATCTTCGCACGCCACGGGCGATAATCCACTACACTTCTTTATCACACGTGGCTGTGTGGGCTGAGATTTTCTCGTTTTCGTGAGGATACATAAACAAAAATACCTCATCAGCAAAGCAAAGTATCAATTTCTTACACATCAATGAAGTCCCAATTTTATCGATCGATACATGACTGAGCTCATTCATACGGCGTGTATGGTCATGTTGGATCACAATAGCGAGAAAAATTGACTCGCACTCGCAGTGATTGGTATTCATTTATTTACCGTGTGCAGTGCATGCCCAGCCATTTAACAGAGTCATCATCAGCAAGGTGCAGTGCCTGCAGTCCAACGAGGAACTCTGTCATTGGACAGTTTTTCACAATGCGTGATATGGTCGGCAGAGCTCACAGCTACAGGAAGAGTCAGTGGCTTGGCCACATCGGACAAGGTTGACTGCACAACGACCCTGTCATGTCCGGAAACGGTTAAACATAGTCATATATCTCGTGGAAGGTTGAAGCCAGGAGGGCAGAGAGATGACTCAGCTACGAGGAAGTGGTTTACAACATCTGTTGAAGGCCACTCATCACTGCATGCCGAAATTGCAGTCTTATCCTCCGACAATGGACCTAACCAGACTGGGTGTCTCGAAGCCATGCGGACTGCCGGATGTGAAGTGATGTCCATGTATAGTGGAAGATTCTCACTGGCATAAACCTTAGCCAACAGTTTTGTGTGTACTTCCTTGGCAACCATGCCTGCTGGTACTCTGCAACATTCCTCCTCCACATCTCCTTCGCCGTTTGTAGTTTAGCAATTTTATGCATATTCGCGAGAAACAAGGAAATCTCCGCATTAACAATCAGAGGTGATAAAGGAGAGTAACGGATTTATTGCCCGTGACTTCCGGAGATATAAACAGCCCTTAAATCTGGTTTAAAACAATATAATTTAATCGATAATCTGTACCCCGTGACATCATAAACAAGTGCCAACATAATGACATCACGTAACGAAACGCAATTTTTTCCACCAGAAATATACCCTTTTGGACGATATTTGACATAGCGCATATGCATCGCTCGCCTTGGTATTGTGTCAGTTGGTATTAATGGCTTATGATGACAATGTGAAAGAACTAATTTGGGCCATAAAATGCACTCAATATCAAAATAAAGATATTTGTTCTTAACTGAGAATATCATTCAAGGATAACAAAACCAACTGTGAAGGATGCTCCCACTGTGAGGACTTGGTTGTGGGTGATTGGGGTGGGATGCTTCCAATATTATAATTAAACTATTGTAGAAGTCCCACCAGTCTCAATTTTGGTTGGAAGTTAAATTTGTAAAAGATAGATGTACAGCTCCGAGCCCCAGTCAGCATTGCCGACGGTTAAATGGTTAAATATACAAAAAAAGGGTGAAATTCATTGAATAATAATTTAATAACAATTCAGTAGTCAAATGATTCAAATTTCCAAAGTACACTACTTCCGTTCAACCCTTTAATATCCTATTGCATCACTTGATTAGTGTGAGATAGATTTCCACCTGTCCTTGTATTCTACTCATCTATGTATTCTTCCCTCCTATTTCTCCCCAATCCTTCTCTCTTCCTCCCCGACTTTCTCCAAATTCCTTCTCCTCCTCCTCTACTTCTCTATACTCCTTCTCCTCCTCCTCGGCTTCACTGTACTCCTTCTCCTCGACTTCCTCCTCCAGACTTCTTTTCCTCCTCATCCACTTTCTATCCACCTTCTCTCCACCGTCTAGATTTTTGGCGACTCCGACTGTTCTTCTAGTCTCACTTCCGTCTCCCCTCTTGGTGACTCGGGACTCAGCTGAACCGGAAGTTATATCCCCCAAAAAAGCCTCCTGTGAAAATACAAGGACGGTACAATATTTTTCCTTAGCCCTCTCATTTCACACTACACCCAGCCTATCATCAGATAACGGCTATTAAATTTCTTCGGTCACACATTCATTCACATCGAAATACTCATACGTTCTTGTATGGTAAAACGAACGTCATAATACAGCATGGTATCAGTTACTTCTTTTACATACATCAATAAATTGCGTCACATCAGTACATATTCCTAATCTTGTTATAGTAAACAATATCATTATAAACAGACGCATTTCTTTACCTTACAACTCATACAAGGTACGCAAATATCCAAATATCCATGCTCTGATATACGCATACGTCCATAGTAACTAATCTTACATGCTTCAACCATTTTCCAAATTCACAATCCAAGCATGTGTAAACTCTACAATAGCGCATTAATAAATGCACTTGTTTACTACGAAGTACCCTAATAGCGAATTACAAAATTAATTCTGACCACAAGCTAACAATCTACATAATTCTGTACGTAACACTCAAGCCCATTTATCAAATACGCATATAAATGAAACACTACAAAGGTAATTCTACATACTAAACGATCCCAGTAATTAAGTATACATATTACAAATAATTACATTTATGATGCCGTAATATTCTGCAAAACTTTGAGCAAATAACTTACTGACCTTTTCGAAGCTTTTCTTCCCTTAGAATCTGTTCTAAGTTTTACCGCCAATTACGAGTGGCTTCTCGGAGTAACCCCATTTTTTAGAAATCTGTCTAGG